>JADLZL010006522.1:0-175754 GCA_015844335.1 Chrysopogon serrulatus
GTCGCGCCATGACTCAATCGCGCGACGCCAGGCCATGAAGGGCCGGCCCAGCAGACCCTCCCTCCTCCTCCCCCATCCAACTTCTTACGGCTTCCACTCGGAAAAAAAAAATGCAATCCGAGCACGGCTTCTTCTTCTTCTTCCCTTTTGGTTCGGGCAGCGCAGCCGGGAAGGGGACGACGAATCCGGCGTTTGTGTCGGAAACCGAGCCGTGGAGCGGTGGTGGCGATAGGTTGCATCGGGGCGATGGACAAAGTACTTCCTTCTCATCCAGATCGATTCTCCTTTTCTGCATCTGCCCTGACGCGGCTTCTTCAGGAGTTGTGGCGGGCGACGACGGAGGAGGAGCAGTAGTTGCGGCTTCTTCAGGAGTTTCCTCGGGCGATGACTGAGGGAGGATCAGTAGTTGCGGCAGCCTACTCACAGATGAGCTGTTGTCATGTCTCTGCTTGGCTTGCCCATGTGTCGGTCAGGAGGTCAGCAGCATACCAAGTGCTTAGCATTATTTTTTTGATTTCCTTCGTGGAGTGTCCTTTTTTTAGGTACAAGCAGTGCGTAGCAATCCTCACTTGGATTTGTCACTTGAATTCAACTATGTTCATCTGTTATATAGTTTATCCATTTTTTTCCTTCTAGCAATTTATACTATTTGTCTGTGGCAAGTTTCTTCAAAAAGAAATTTCATTCAGTTATCTTTTTTTGTTGCAGCATGCTACTCAGACGGATACTTGCTTAACTGATTTTTTTTGTCTTAATCCCTGTGTGTTCTAGCTAGAGCTCACCTTGAGCAATTCTAACATTGACCACATGGAATCTGAACCCTCTGTACCTTATAACATATCCTGGTCTTTTCCTTTCTAGGCATATACAGATCCACATTTTAAAATATCTAGTTCATATTCAGTCATTACAAGAAATGTATACTAGGGCTAGTAATCTGTGTGTATCATCCTATGTTGGCCAGCTCAATGGTGGATGCGAGGCCTGTACTAAACACATACCTAAACTGATTAGTTATCACCTATTGCAATTTGATCTGTTCAGTTTTACTGAACACAATTTTTTTTACTTTTTGACGTGTTATTTGTTTATATTCCTCTATTGTGTAGTCTGTCGATTCTTAGCAGCAGCGACCACATTTTTTTTGTCCTCTTGTTTGTTTTTTTCTGAAGTTCTTTCATTTTGCATCTTGCACTAGCAACAACTTGCTCAAGATTTGTTGTTGCACCTGCTCATCAGCTATCCATTCCATCCCCAGTTGAAGGGCAGCAACTCAAGCTGGAGTATTCTGTTTTGCAGCAAGGTAGCACACACCAAATATTTCTTCTTTTAGGTAAGCAACGACAATTAAAAAAACAGTATGACATGTGTCATTAGTGGATCAATTCATTATGAATTGGTGAATATTTAATATATAGTATATTTTCCTAATTGCCCGAGCTCTTTTTGTTGTGTGTCTGTCGGCAATAGGAATAATTCAAAGCTCAGTTTTACATTGTAATTATGCAATTTCTGTTTTTAATTTGAGTTTGTAATTTCAGTTCTCAATTTCACCATGGCACCATTATACCTGTATCAAATTAAAATATCATGAAGTCACTGAACTGATGAGCTGTGAACCAAGTTTTAATTTGATAACGAAAATACTAAAATGTCTAAATTTCTCATGGTCCTCTTGTCCCTTCTTAAGTTTGTAATTTCAGTTAGTAATTTTAGTTTATATTTTCATCATACCATTTCACATTTTAATTTTAGTTTTTAATTTTAATTAGTAATTTCAGTTTGCAATTTCAATTACTAATTTCAGTTTTCTCAGTAGTCAATTTTCTATTTCAGAGATTCAGCCTTTTGTTTCAGTTTCAGTGTTTCTTTTCTAATTTTTTTGGTAGCTATTTCATTTATTCAGTTTTAGAGGTTCAGTTTAAGTATCTGGTAGCTATTTCATCGTTTCATTTTTATTTTAAACGCAGTATTATTGATTTTTATTATTGATTTTTATTATTATTATTATTATTATTATGATGATGATGATGATGATGATGATGATGATGATGATGATGATTATTATTATTATTATTTTGGTAGCTATTTCAGTGGTTCATTTTCAGTTTTGTCAAATGCCATTCATAATTGGTAGCTATTTTAGTGTTTTGGTGATTTCTTCATTGTTTGGTAGCTATTTAATTGTTTCAGTTTCTATTTCATAGATTAAGTCTTAGTGTGTTTTGTTCAATTTTTGTTCTATTTTCATATCATAAATAGCTATTTTAGTTCAGTTCAGTTTGAGTTATTTCAGTTTTAGTTCCAATTCAGTCTAGTTCTAGTTCGGTTTCGGTCTCGAATTTGTCATTTCGGGATATATTGCCACTTGCTCAAAATATAAATTGCTCCAATTCAGTTTTTTAAGTATTTATCAATGTTCTTGTAGATATCAACTTTAAGGGCGAAATGGAATGTTTCAGCCCGATGCGGATCATTCCATGTATTTGGCAGCTCATCTTTGTTTGATGGAGGAGTATGTTGCTTTACGGATCGCCTTTAATACCAGAAATATTATACAAAGGAAGCATATGCATCTGCCTTAATACTCTTGTGTCTTAAGCAGCCAAAATGTGGATGAAACAGTAGACCACTTATTTTTTAGGTTCCCTTTTTCACTGCTTGGTGTTGGCAGCTGCTTTGTATAATCTGGGACATGAATGCTCCAATACTTGATAGACTTGCTCTCGGTCGGCAGTCCTTTGGACAGCCTATTTTTATGGAGCTTGTGATTGTGGCAGCTTGGTGCATCTGATCTATGCGCAATAGAATAATTTTCAGTGACAAGTATCTCTCTTTGTGGCTTTGGAAACCCTCCTGCATGAGGAGCTTAGTCTTGCTGTTGTTACTGCATGAGGACCAGCTTTCTTTGTTTTAGTATTTTGTAGCTTTTTTTCTCCCTTTTTGTACAGACTTAAATATTTATAAAATTGAAGTGAGCAGGTGGTTTTCCCTCCTATTTTGTCAAAAGAGGCTACTGTACTTGGACGGTTTGTCGTGGTGCACTTGGAAACCTGACATTTCAGCTTGTTCCTTTTAGTATTAGTGTTATGAGTGTTGAGATTCAGTTATTCAATCCTTTTATTTTTTTTGTTTCATTAATTCTTTTTAATTTCCGTGTAAATTTTCATATATTTGGAATAAAAGCACTTAGAATTTATCATTTCATAATATTTTGCAACTTGCTCAAAATATAACTTGCAACATACTTCGAAATTAAACTTGCCATATATAGGGTCATGCAACTTGTAGTTTTATTTTAGTTTTATTTTATTGAGTTATGGATTTTTTTTTCTAGTATCCCTTTCAGTTCAATGATATTTCAGTTATTTTGTTTAGAGATGTTTCTGGTAGTAGTTCTTTTATTTTTTTTCTCTGTTAATTTTTATTTTTTTTTTTTATTTTTTTATTTTCTTTTCACTCCTCTATCTATACTTAGCCACTTGGCTCCTCCCCTTACTTGTAATGCTTTTGTACATGTCTCTACTAATATAACACTAAGCCAGCGCACCCTCCAAGTGCAATGAGGGCCACTAACCTAGGCCACGGCCCTTCTTGATCGGCCGTCGACCCCGTCCAGGTAAGTATGGAGCAACGTCGCACGGGGCGCTCATCTTATAGCGGCACCTCGCGGCGCGTCCGCCTTCGGCTGCCGAGGTGGTGCTAAACCCTTCTCAGACCGAACGAACGAACGCGCTCTGCGCTCCGCTGCTGAGATCTCGACAGGGAGACAGACGTACATGGGCCTCTGTTATTGGGCCGACAGGAAAGATCCGGCCTGTGCGGGCTGCAATGGATCTGTTAAAACATGGGCTCGCTTAGACATGAGAGTAGTTTTCTCGCCAAAATCTTTTCATTTTTTTTTTGACAATATGGTTTGTAGGAACTCCGAAGGTAGCAGTGCGCACTGCTCTTTCAGTGGTTTGTGCTTGTTGGTCGCGAACCATTCCTACCTGACCTAACAAAACAGAAAGAATCATCATTCAGATTCACACGAGGAATTGCCATTGCGTCAACGTTATAGCTCGGTTTCGCGCAACCAACTTGACCCAATCTCCATCTACCACTTGCAAACACTGCCCGATATATGTACACCACGAGAGCACAGTACTTGCAGTTCGCTTTAATTTGCTGCCTCGAAAAAAAGTTGAGTTTCCCTCCAAAACCTCGCCTCACTTTCTCACGCTCCATCCAGAGGATCATGAGCCGCCGGCGTGACAGGATGGAGCCACCGCCGGCGTCGGCCGCGGTGTCGGTGCTGCTGCTGTTGCTTCTGGCCGCCGCGCCGGCGTCGGGGCAGCAGGTGGCGACGTCGTGCACGGCGTCGCTGATCACCACGTTCACGCCGTGCCTCAACTTCGTGACGGGGAGCACCAACGGCGGCGGCTCGCCGACGCAGGATTGCTGCGGCTCGCTGGCGGAGATGGTGCGCACGGGCGCCGACTGCGCCTGCCTCATCCTCACGGGCAACGTGCCCTTCAGCCTCCCCATCAACCGCACGCTCGCCGTCTCCCTCCCCAAGCTCTGTAGCTCCACCTCCGTCCCGCTCCAGTGCCGAGGTTCGTCGCCGGCGATCGCGCTCGCCGCCGCAAACTAATAATACCCCGTCTCCGTTAATGACCAAGATTAAAACTCTCTTTCCGTTTTGGTAATTTTTATTTCCCAGACACGGCAACGCAAATCCCAGCTCCAGGACCTGTCGCGTTCGCTCCCGCGCTGCCTCCGCTGCGTAAGGACCCCTTTGCCTTCTCTGCCTCTCTGCTCATGTTGTCACGCCTGGTTTCTTCTCTGAACATCACTGACAAACGCGATCGACGCATTTGCAGCACCGATTCCACCGGAAGCGTCCGACTCTCCGGTGTATCCCACGGCGACGTCTCCGGCGGTGGACTCGCCGCCCTTCTCCCAGAGGCCGGTGGTGGTGCCCAGCTCGGCGGTTAGGAGTTCCCACGTGTTCGTGGCGGCTGTCACCATTGTACTGTCGGTAGTTGCATCCATTTTCGTTTGATCAGGATCAGGTGTTGTAGGATGCATGCGTTGTGTTGTGTGGTTTGAGAAGGAATCGTTACAAGGATATTAGTGTTTCCGGTATTTGAGTTGGCTTGTGATCATTATTTTGTACAGTTTATTATAAAATAGCACAGTGAGAAATCAAACTAAAACGAAATACTTAGTTTTTATTCCATGTCATGTCGTGGACCGGGCATCTTCTTTCACTTTTCTACCTAATTTATCCTTTTTTTATTTAGGACCCGTTTCATACAACCTAAAAAAAAAGGGGTGGAGTCTAAACTATTTTGATGATCCACTTGGCAAAATAGCTCTTCATAATAGTTCTTTTTTGAAACGGCCATAATATCACCATTTTTTGTTTTCTCCCCTTCTATTTCTGCCTCCTTATCCACTCACCGGAGCGTGCAGCTTGGCAAGTGCCTCCTCTATTACGACCATGCCCCGAGGACCTAGCGTCCGCGGCCTGACGACACTACTCAACATGCCCACACACCCCTCCCCACCCTGGCCTAGGGGTAAAGGTGCACATGGTACCCACCAATGCCATAGGAAGCTAGGTGAAACTGTATTTTCAGCTTAACCATTAGTCCCTGGCTTGTGAGAGCGCATAACACTCTTATTGGATAGTTGAAGCTTGAAAACGTTTTCAGAAGTTGTCCCATAATACCTACCAAACAGTGCTTACTTTATACTCTCTTGCCCCCCCCCCCTCCTTTTCACATGTATTTGTCTCCCGCAAGGGGAAATTATGAACTTTTGATTTTGCTATCACTAAGATCTTGTTTGGTTGTAAAATATTTTGTTAAAAAACTATCATGGTTTTGTGAGATACTTTAGAAAAAGTCTAAATAACCCCCTAAACTATTGGACCTGAAATACTTAATCCCCCAACCTATAAAACCAGTTGTTTAGCACATTAAACTTTACCAAACCGTCTAATTAACCCCCTAGGATGGTTTGGACCGGTGGTTTTGCCTACGTGGACAGCCAAGCTGGCGCTCCTGTCCATGGTAGCTTCAGGCCCCACTTGTCAGTGGCAAGCAGCGACTGATTGACCATGAGGAAGTTGTCGCAATTTTGCCCCCGCACCCGGAAGCAGTTGTTGGTCTGGCTGCCGTGGACGCCGGCGGGGATCCCTTTGCCGTTCGTGGTAGCTGCCGGCGGCATCGCTGCCACCGCAGGCCGCTGCGCCTCTTGCCGCTTGGCGGGGGCCGCGGGGGGGTCGTCGCCGCTGCCGAAGAGGTAGCTCGTGACCTCGCCAGCCCCGTAAGGCCGACGCCGCGGCCGCAGTCCATCTTTTTCCGCCTGCTCGCTCGCTCTCCCGCTGGACGACAGCGACCATGCATCCATCTCGCAAGCGCAGGCCAGCGGCGGGCTCATCAGCAGCGTCGGCGGGCGCCGGCGCTTTCGCCTTGCAGTGCCTGCGGTTCACCTGCGGCTCCTCGAGCGTGCTGCTGGTACGAAGTACAACCCGTCCGCAGGTAGCTGCGGGGCGGCCGAGCTGTATTTATTTTTTTTTTTTTGAAAGATCCAGAAACAGATCGTTCCGGCATATATTAATAAGAAGAAGATTGACCCGGTTTATAGGAAAACCGGGCCCGAAAACCTTACACCTCACGCACACGACCGAGAGAAACGACAACCCAAAGAAGGTACAAGACCGGGGTTCCCGAAAAGCCAAGGCGGTCGTCGTTGCCCAGCATAAGCAAAACGCAAGCGCAGCTCCGACTTCCAACCATGGCTTAACGATCACCGCCGAGCCGAACGGAAATCCCACAGTGACGCCTTCGGGGAAGGTTACGACGCTCAAACGCCGCCGCCACTCGCCCAACGGACCAGGGTTTTCACCCGAGGGGACGACGCCCTCAACGGGGAAACGGCGGCCCGCAGGCGTCGCCGTCGCAGGCTTTCACCTAATCACCCTAGCTTGCACCGTCAGCCCGGACACAGGTCCTCAAAGCGCCTCCGTCGCCGCTGCCAGTCGTCTTAGAGATCTTGCCAGAGAGGGCAGCACGCGCCGGCCGCGCACTGCAGCCGCAGAGCTGCGCCGGTCACCCCACCAGCAAGGCGTCGTACCCGGAAAACCAGCCATGCGGCTGCCGCGCCGCAGCGTCCACCTGCCGCACGCCATCACCGACGCCGCCCGTCTTGACCGGCGGCGACGGCTAGCACCACGTGCACTGCTGAGGCCAACGGGGGGGGCGGCAGAAGAGGAAAACCGCCCCCAACGCTGCACAGGCCCCAACCACGCACGCGCCGCCACCACCACAGCGTCCGTCGCCCGGACACCACCAGCTGCCACCAGCGAGGAGACGAAGGATCACTGGGCGGGCGCCGCCCCCGACCCAGAGTGAGGCCGGATCGGGCGCCGGCCCCTGCCGCCGTCCTCGGCCACCCGGTACCGCAGGCAGCCCAGTTCAGGGCGTTGGGCTCGGCCGCCGCCGCCCGCTACAGAGCCGCACCGGCCGGCCACCGGCGCCGCCATCGCTGTGAGGGAAGGGGATGGGTGGAGGAGAAGAAGAAGAATCCTGCCGCCACCCCCCCCGCACTGCATGCCCAGCTCCGGCCGCCGCCAGCCGCCGTGCCTCGGGCGGGCGAGCGAACGGCCCCCGGGGTTCGGCGGCCGGCCGGCCGGGCAGCCCAGCCTGTTGCCACGCCACCGCCGCCGCCGAGGAAGAAGGGGCCGCCGCCGGCGCTCCCTAATGGCCCGACGGGATGCTCCAGGCGCAGGGATGGCAGATCAGGCTGAGAGGACGCCGGATCCGCGCCCCGGGCCGAGAACCCGCCGGCAACCACCGTCCCATGCAGCCCCAGCACGGCAGCAGTCACCACCAGCCTCAGAGAGAGAGAGAGAGAGGGGTGGGGAAATGGAGATAGCCTAGCCGCCGCCGTCCTTGCCTTCGGCCGGTTTGCGGCATCCAGCTCTGGCGGTGGCCAGGCAGAAGCAGCGCACAGGTGGAGCTCGCGGTGGCCGGAGGCAACGCCGCCCGAGCCGCCCCGTAGAGGCGACGCAGGGGCCTGAGCGGATTTCCAGTTTGAATCTTCAAAATTGTTAGGTGAACCGCCTGTGGCTCCGCCTTGATGACTTCGTTCATGCCCGCCGCGGCGAATGGTAAATTCCCACACAATAGGCAACACCCATTCGCCTCCTTTCCATGCCACCAGGAATGGAACCAGGATTCATGCCCACCTGCTGTTGTTGCACTATAGCTAGCTGCTGCTCGTCACCGGCCAGCTTCCATCCCTCCCTCGTCACTGATTGCCATTTGCCACAACCTCCCTCTGCCCGTCAAACTACCGATCCCATATGAATCTATCTCATCCGCAATCTGTAATTTTACCGGTTCCCTGATTTTATTCGACAGGATTTTAAGTACACCAGCCATATCAATCTTCTCCGCACTAACAACAGCAGCAATCGATGGAGTAATTAAGCAGTAGGGACCGTCAGCCACGGGTCGAACAGCTCGACGGGCTCCAGCACCGCGTCCACGGCGTAGATGGCGATGGGGTCCCTGTCGTAGATGATGGAGCGCACCCGGGCCGGGTCGTCGGAGGTCAGCGTCGCAGCGTGACCAGGTCCCCACGTTCAGCACCGTGAGGTTTTAGTTGCTGCCAGCGCCGTCGGTGGCCAGCGTTCATGGGCCCGTTGCAGGACTTGAGCCCCGCAGTGGAATAGCAGCAGCGACGCCTTTGCCGTCCGCGCTGAGGTTCCGGTAGCTAGGCATGAACCCCCGCAAGGCGTCGTCCATCGGGCAGAACACCGTCACACCGCCGCCCGCCGCCGACTGGAACGCTAACAGCGCTTCCGAGGACTTGAACACCAGCGACGCAAACGCCTTGCACCCGCCCTTGGTCTTGGACAAACGCGTCGTGATGTTGGGAGGAGCTGGCGGGGCCGCAAGCGCCTTCGCTGTCGCCTTTGCCGCCGTGATGGCGGCCGAGGCCAGAGGGAGGAGGAGTGCAAGCAGGTGGCCTGACAGGTGGGACCTGACGCCACCATGGAGCTTGGCTGTCCACGTAGGCAAAACCGCCTACCCAAACCATCTAGAGGTTAAATAGACGGTTTAATAAAGTTTAATGTGCTAAACAACTGATTTTATACGTTATGGATCAAGTATTCCAGCTCCAATAGTTTAGAGGATTATCTAGACTTTTTCCAAATACTTTGGTTTAAAAACTATAAGCAATTTGGATGTAACGATGTTTCGAGTTTTGAAAACCATATTATTTCTAAACTTGTTTTTTAGTTTAGAAACTCTATTCTGAATCTTTTTTTTTTCCTAAACTGTGATTTTGCACTCCCCCTGTTATAAAACTAAAGTTTCTTAATATCAAAGTTTTTCAAAACCACAACATCTAATAAACTGGGTCTAAGTCTTAGTTCTGCGGAAAAAGTCTACGTGACCCCTCAACTATAGCAGGTGGACTATTTAACTCCCTTAACTATAAAATCGTCTACTCTCCCTCCGAACTTTCCAAAACCGGTTAAATAACCCATTCACGCGGTTTTTAAACGGTGGTTTTGCTACAGTAACATGGTTTTTCTTTTTTTTTTTTTTTTTATTTTGGCTAATTATTTTTAAAAATCATAGTAAATCATAGAAAAATCATAAAATAGAAAAAATTAATTTTGTTGGACTCCACATGAGCAACTCTACACAATGAATGTATAATATGATATGTTTTAATATAAAATTTTTATTGTAATTTTAGATCTATGTTTTTTTAATTAATTAGAATAATTCATAGCTGTAGTTTTTATAGTCAAAATGTGGTGAAATTTTTATGGTGCGCTTGTTATTGAATTGTAATAAAGATTTCATACTTATTGGATCATGTATAGCTTAGTTATAAATTCATTTATATTTAACAAGCATAAACCTAAGCATAAATATAAATAAATCTATAACTAAGTTATATATGATCCAGTGAGCATGAAATTTTTACTACAGTTGAAACATATAATAATTACCATACCATAAAAATTTTACTACAATTCTACCATAGAAACTACGGTTATGGATTATTCTAATTAATTATAGAAAAGCATAGATTTAAAGTATAGCAAAAAACTTTATACTAAAATATACTATATTATATGTTCATTGTATATATCTTCTCATGTGGAGTCCAACAAAATTAAATTTTCTATTTTATAATTTTTATATGATTTACTATGATTTTTTAAAAAATCAACCAAAATAAATAAAAAAAAAAGATAAAACCATATTACTATAGCAAAACCACTGTTCAAAACCGCTTTGGGGGTTATTTGACCGGTTTTAGATTTAGAGGGTAAAATGGATGGTTTTATAGTTGAGGGGTTAGTCCACCTGTTATAGTTAAGTGGGTTACGTGGATTTTTTGTTCTACCTATCGAACTATCTTTCACCCTTTGGTACTACGTCACCGCCTCTTGAATACACACCAACACATAAACATGTTTCTGAACTAAATATAATAAAGTCGCTAATAATGTTTTGTAACTTTTATGATTTTAACCAAATCTTGTACATGTTTTAGTAATCAAAGGGAATAATGAATTTGTCTTATCGGCTCATTTTACTACCGTGACATACACCAAAAGTTTTACGATAAGATGCGTGAACAACATCTGAGACAGACGCTTCAAGCTTAATATTATCAGATACTTTCTTCATCTAAAAAAATATAATTTTAGTATAGTACAAGTCGAAACCATCTTTAATTTAATCAAGTTTATTAAAAAGTATTACTATTATCTGTGATAGCAGTGTAGTACGGTACACAGAGTTAGTTGAGAGGAAGCAACGAGAAGACAATAAAGTGGTAACGATTTGGTAATGCCATCAGGGTAGTTGAACAACAACAAATGATGGTAGAGGACTATACGTCAGTGTTTACTGTAGATGGCGGCTTAGCAGGCCCCCAAGAAACAAACGAACACATAAATCGAGTAGGACGTCACCTTTCGCTTGCGAAGTTGTACCAACCAGAGAGGAGGGAAAGACTAATAGTGAACATTCGTAAGTTTCCATATTTACAGTTCATAAGACAGCTATGCTTGCAACTAATTTTATTAATACAACTTGAACATAACTCAGAATTTAAAGATTAAATCACCTATATGTGAAGATTATAAATGCATAGAATGGCTTAGATGCGTGGTTATATTCTTCAGCTGTATGCAAACTGGTTGTTCATAAAGATTACGCATATTCCAATCGAATTATCTTTTTTATGAAAGGCAACCAATATTTTTGTAGTTTGATATTGCACAAATGCATGGTGAAGAAATAACAATTTTGGCAAATTTTATATTTAGGTGGAATTTGTTTTTGTTTTTCGCACCGGGTGTTTGCAGTAATAAATATCATTCTTGTTTCAAAATTTGAGCATTTCAAGTAGTTCAACTCTTTGCTGCCACGAAATCAAAACTAAACTCGGGGCTCTTATCTTTCTTGCAGTGACCAAAATTGTTGCTTCTACCGTTGTTTGCAGCACCTAACACGGCAAGGTCCAGCAACAGGTTAAAATTCAGAATACCAATTTTTTCAGCAGATTCACCAAATTAAAGTATTTCGTAACCACTCCTGCACGAATAGACGCGAAAAAAGATAAATTGCTGACCGATTAGGAAGCGGCAGATCACCAAAGTTAACTAACCCATCCAACTTTCCAAACGAACCAGTCCTATAAAAACCTCATCAACACAAATCCAGAGAGCACAACTCAGGCACACAAATCCAAAACAACAAAAACCGGCAATCCAGCTTCCAATCCAAGGCCTCAATTAAAGAGGCTTCTCGCGTTCCGGAACTGAGGAAAGAAATGGCGGCAGGAGGAGCAAGAGCAGGCGCGTCGGCGGTGGCGTGGTTCCTGGCGGCCGCCGTGGCGGCGACGCTGGTGGCGTCGGCGTCGGCGCAGTCCGGGTGCACGACCACGCTCATCAGCCTGTACCCGTGCCTCAACTACATCAGCGGCAACGTGTCGACGCCGCCGTCGTCGTGCTGCTCGCAGCTCGCCAGCGTCGTGCAGAGCAACCCGCAGTGCCTCTGCGCCGCGCTCAACAGCGACTCCTCCTCCCTCGGCGGCGTCACCATCGACAAGACGCGCGCGCTCGAGCTCCCCCAGGCGTGCAACGTCAAGACCCCGCCGGCGAGCAAGTGCAACTGTAAGGGCTCGACCCGACCGAATCCCGCCACCGCAGAGCAGAGCTGCTCGCGGTGCCGACTGCCGGCGAGCGACATGATTCTCGCATACTCCTACTTGTTAAAAGCGTGCTAATTAAACGCATTCGTTGCTTTGGCAGCTGCTGGCGGCGGCAGCGCTCCGGGCGCCGCGACGCCGGCCACGCCGTCTTCCGGCGTGCCAGCAACCGCAGGTAAGGCGACAAACAACCGTTGCTCCATCAGCTGTCCACGGCTTCTTTCTTACATGTCAGGGACTGTTGCAGGAACCGGCACTGGATCAAAGACGACGCCGACGGCGCCGTACCTTACGTCCGGCGGTGCGTCCATCCGGGGGGCGGCGAGCCTGGTGCTAGCATTCGCGGCTGTCGCCGTCTACGCCATCTCCGCCGTGTGACAATCTTGCTGGCTCATGCATCTAGCTCTGTTGATTCAGAGTTTCAGACATTCAGGATGTGTTGTGTCACTGTGCCGTATTGGTTGAGCATGAAGAATTTGGGGGTCGCATTTGTATTACTGCTTGTATTTGCATTGATTATATAGAATAATTAAAGAACATTGTTCATGTTTTTTTTGTGTCTACAAATCATTCGTAAATAAAAAAACGCTACAGCGGCTGCGTTTTTTTTCTTTAAAAAAATCAGTGACCTCTTTCTTCCCTGGTGAAGTGTGGGAGCTCTTATAAAAAGAACTATAGGAGCTGGAAAGTTGCCTACCAGATCTGCCTGCAATGGGCCTGTTTGGCAGGGCTCTGGATCCTTCAAGAACAGTTCTGGCTCTAGCTCTTGTGCTGGAGTAGATTCTTTGATGGAGCTGAAGCTGTTTTGAAAAAATCGTTTAGCTGAACAGCTCCTCATGCCTATTATGATGGCTAAAATAATGGCAATATTCAAAATACCCCTGGTTTAATAACTTATGTCCGTTATATGTTTGTACACGGATTTATATTCTAGTGTTTTTGAAATTAAAAAATACAAATTATTGACAAGCAATAATTAGTGGCTTGTTTAGATTGCAAAATCATGGCCCAACTATTAGTCTTGTTAACAAAAAGTACAAATATTACAACATACTAGGTAGCATGCGATGCGTTCTTCTACGGGACAACAACTTTTGATCTAAAAAAACACACATATCGCACGATAAGATAATAATACAATAAAATTAAATACCATTGCTAAAGTAACATTTAATTATAAAGATAAAAATAGTGAAATTAAAATAGCCACAGAATGATGGAGTCGCAGGTCACATGCCCGTAAGGTGGGTTTGATTTCCAAATCATAGATGGCTTATATTGTCGTGCAACGCACGGAAATTTATTATAAAAAATATGTAATGTTATGACAATTTTGCATTGTTCCTTTAAGATGCTGCTGCAATACTAAATTCATTATTTTAATATGGATAATTGTTTATTGATTTCATAAATAACTAAAGAGAAAATAGTTCATGTCTGAATGGTTTTGAAATTACTTTAGGGTTCTCGAATGTTAACAAGCAATTTGATCTGGGCAATAATCCCAAAGGTTTACTGAATAGAAATCATACAAATAAAATAGTACTTCAGCACAATGGCATACATGGAGCAGTAGATCTAAACCACGGCCGTGGCACATAGGGTTCGGCAGCGGGCAAGGAAAACCTAGCGGCGGCGACAGCCAGCACAAAGCCATGGCAGTGGCGGCCATGTAGCAACCCCATAGCAAAACTCAATATCAGACTACGTACCTCGTCGCTACGTTTGCAGCGGCGTTGATCGTCTTCCTGGTGGTGAGAGATGGATTGAGGAGCGAGTTCCTTCGTTGACTGCGACCCTAGTGGTGGTGAGGGCTCCACGTTGCGGTGGTGCAGTGTTCACCGCGGCGGCGTCGATTGTCTTCCTGGTGGCAAGCGATGGATCGAGGAGCAAGTTCGTTCGTTGACTGTGATGCTAGCGGCGGTGCGGGCTCCACATTGCAACGGTGCGCGTTGTGGTGCGTTGTGTTGGTATATTTAACGCACACAGAATAATCAAGAGATAAATCCGCAAGCGCACGGATACCGCTGTAGCTTTCACTTAAGAGTATTCCAAGGTATCGATTTTTCACGAGGAACGCGAAGTGAACTAGAAACGAATCAAGAACGTCCAAGGATAGAAAAGATAAATATTTTTGGTGGGTAGAGAGGGGCTATCTAAGGTGATCTAGATAACTAAGAATCAAACTCACGATACTTGTTTACTTTGGAGCAACAGTACCTTTCCAACTCTCGAATAAGACTGGGAAGAAGGTAGCTGGGGAAGGCTGCCAAAAGCTCTACGAAACACCAACTCCGACGTGGTGGAATACGAAGACCAACAAAACTGTCACCTCTGAAGGCTACCACAACTAACCGTAAGAATTGGACGCAAACTTAGGTAAACCCTAGCTTAGACACCACGTCTACGCTAATGATTACTACTTTAATCACGTACGCTAACTAGAGCACTCAATACGAGCTAAGATCCCGTGAACAAAGTAAAGTAAGAATAAAACTTAATTAAATAGAAAATTCAGAGTTGCCAACTGAAGAACTTGAAGAAGATTCGTCTCCGTAGAGGTACAAAGTTGAGGAAGATCCGACAAGCCGGCTTCTCTTCTACTGTCTCCTCTCCTCTCTCCCTATTTTCTACTTTACAAGAGCTTTAGAGATGAGAGTCTATCCTTTCGAGGGACGCCTCTACATCTCCATAATAATGTGGTGCCCCCAGAGAGGGGCGTCTGCCTCTTTATTTATAGTCCGGTGGGATGAACGTGCGCCGTTGGATCAAACCGACTTAGGCAACGGTGGAGATGAAAACCCTAAGGCGGTAAGAGGCCGTCCGTCGAAGCGGGCTCCGATTGGGCTCTAGAGGGCGCCAGCCGGCCCCAGGGTGGGGCCGGGCGGCCCCACCCTATAGCAGATGGGCCCCACCTTCGGTAAGTCGCCTTCTCGTACCTTCTAGAGTCTTCTAGTGTTGGTTTCGGTGTAGAATTGATATCTTTTGACTCTGGACTCCAAATATAGCAAATGATATGTCCGTTTCAATCGTCTCGACGAGTCCGTCGCAATGGTGCAGTTCAATTCCTTATTTAAGAGACTTTTATTCTATGTAAAATTAGATATACCTGCAAAACGATCGAGAACAATACAACTCGTGGAACTCGTTAGAATCAAACCCTACAACTATGTTTTATGATTCTTTTCATGTTAATTCATGCAATAATTGATGGTATAAAATAGACATTAAGGACCATCAACAAGTTCCCCCAAGTTTAACCTTTGCTAGTCCCTTAGCAAAGCCAAACTCAACAATGGATTAGGAGTTGCTGCTATATTTTCACTTTCAACAAGTACACATACCTTCAAACAAAAATTCTCCTTTAAATTTAGAACAAATATATCATATTATTCATCATGGGGCTTATTGCTCTTATCTTGGATCTTGAGTGGCGAAAGATAGAATGATCAAATCAAATACTATGTCTCTAGTTCCTTCACTTCACCTTTCAATCCAGGAGTTTTTATAATAATAATTTTTTTCTTTCAAAAGCTTAGAAACATATTGTTGTCAAATTAAACAAAGGATCTATAGAGAAATTCAATCACACCGTTGAATCAAGAAGTGCATGTGTATGGAAAATAGAGTCATTTATTTTTTTTAATTTATCACTCTCTTCTGTTTATTAGAGACACATGGCTATGAGACTAATTCTACTATCGGGCACGTGCCCATTTTTTCGATATTCATTTTTCGAGGTTCGGACACTTGTCCTTTTTATTTCCCCAGGATCTATCTTTTTGAGGTTTGGACACTTGTCCCTTTTTATTTCCTCTCGATACTTTTGCATAGCCACATGTCTTCCAACAAACTTTTTGAGAGGATAGCAACAGATAATTATGAGCATTTATATGGAAAATGAATGGAATGTGTAAGTGATCTCAATTCAATAGCATGATAACTTCGCATAGGGTCAACAAAGTTTAATTTAACTCAATGCAATTATTAGTCATATTAATATTGGTAAATCTCCGGAACTCCGGTGTTGTTTAGAACAAGATAACAGTAGCTGAGATCATCACATCATACCCACCAATTACTTAGACCTTAGATCAAGCATTTGCTACCATGCATTTAATTTCATTATAAGACATTATTATTAATTAAGAGAACTCGTGCTTGAAAGTAGGTACTTTGGAAAGAAATTACAATAAAGTAACTATTCATCATTTCGGGATAAAATTTTATTATTCTTCAGTTTTTATTTGACTCTTAACAAACTAGACCAAATTATAAACACTCTATGATCACACCTTAATAACTAAAGTATCTTTATTTGATTTTAATGATCATTCATATTTTTAATTAATGACTCATAAAAGACTTGACAGACGTGGACCTTCATGTGTCCACATATTTTTGGTATTTTATGACTATAAGATAGACTCGATAATCATATAGGTATACTTACCTGATAACTAGGGGATGCCCTCCCCCATGCTAGATATTTGCTTAGTCCTTGTTCACTCTTATGACCTCTTCTCAAACTTCTAAATCCTGCACAATTCAAATAAACACAAAACTCGTGGAACAGATTAAGTGTTAGGCATATAAGTTTCAGTTGTCCAGAGTCTTGGTGATTGAATTCCTTTTTAGATAGGATCATTAAATTGCAAAAATTTAATCATGTCTATTTCTTCTAAATTTTCAGTTTCAAGAAATATTTTTAAACGTTGGCCATTTACCTTGAAGGTGTTACCTGAGTCATCTTGAATTGTAATGGCTCCATGTGATGAGGTTTCAACTACCTTGAATGGTCCTTCCCATTTGCTTCGAAGTTTTCCATGGCCAAAGAGCTTTACTCTTGAATTAAACAAGCAGGACCTTGTCACCAGGCTTGAACTCCTTGTGCTTGATTCTCTTATCATGCCATCTTTTTGTTCTTTCTTTGTAAATTTTGGAGTTGTGATAAGCCTTTTCTCTCCATTCTTCAAGCTCAGATATTTACATTTGATGATTCTTGCCAGCTAGATAAAAATCCATATTCTATTTCTTAATTGCCCAATGAGCTTTGAATTCTAATTCAACAGGCAAGTGACATGTTTTACCATATACAAGTTGATAAAGTGTCATGCCTATGGGTGTCTTATATGCGTTCGGTAAGCCCATAGTGCATCAGAAAGCTTGTACTTTCACTTCTTGCCCATCTCATCCACGGTCTTCTGTAGAATGTTCTTGATTGCTTATTTGATGTTTCAACTTGACTGCTTGTTTGAGGGTGATATAGAGTTGCAATGTTGTGTTTGACTCCATTTTTTGCTAAGAACTGTCGAAATATTTTATCAATAAAATGTGGTCCTCCATCACTTATGACCAATCTAGGCATTCCGAAATGTGGAAATATTACTTTATTAAACATTTTCTTGGAGTGCTTGGAGTTGGCAGCTCGACATGGTAATGCTTCTACACATTTAGACACGTAGTCGACTGCTACCAAAATATATTCTACATCTCCTGACTTTGGGAGTGGTCCCATGAAGTCAATTCCCCAGACATCAAATAATTCTATTTGGAGGTTGTTCGTGAGTGGCATAGCATCCCGAGTATTTAATGTTTCCATGTTTCTGGCATCTGAGACATCTTTTGATAAATTCTTTTGTATCTTGATACATCGTTGGCCAGAAGAATCCGCTTTGCCAAATCTTAGCATGTGTACGGAATGCTCCATAATGTCCTCCATAGGGTGATGAATGACATCTCTCAATGATCTTCATGCCTTTAATTGTCGGGACACACCTCCATAGCAATCCATCGGCACAGATCCTGTAAAGATATGGATCGTCCCACAAATGGGTACGACTCTCATATTGGAGCTTCCTTTTGTCTTCTCCTGATGGAACATAACCTGCAACCATATAATTGACAATATTTGCGTACCAAGGATCGGAGTCCGTTACCGCAAGGAGTATGTCATCCCTAGATAGTCATTAATAGGTAGCTCATATGTATCTTTATATTGAAGTCTTGATAAGTGGTCAGCTTTCTACTCCTTTCTTATCCCTTATTTCTATGTCAAATTTTTGGAGTAGAAGAATCCATCGGATTAACCGAGGTTTAGCATCTTTCTTAGTGAGGAGGTATTTAAGAGCTGCATGGTCTATATATATTATTACCCTTGCCCCTACTAAGTAAGATCTAAACTTATCTATTGCAAAGACAACTGCCAACATCTCTTTTTCAGTGGTAGCATAATTAAGCTGTAGCCCAGACAAAGTTTTGCTAGCATAGGATATAGCGTAATGTTTCTTATCTTTGGTTTGTCCTAAAACGGCACCAACTGCAAAGTCACTAGCATCACACATGATCTCAACGGGTAGACTCCAGTCAGGTGGTTGGATAATTAGAACTGAGATGAGTGTCCTCTTAAGAATTTTAAAGGCTTCAAGGCACTCAATGTTAAAAATAAAAGGTACATCTTTGGCTAGAAGGCTAGTCAAGGGTCTAGCAATTTGAGAAAAGTTTTTGATAAAATGTCTATAGAATCCTGCGTGGCCTAGAAAGTTTGTGAATGCCTTTCACATTTGTGGGAGGTGAAAGTTGTTCAATAACTTCAATCTTTGCTCTATCCACTTCTATCCCACGTTTAGACATTTTGTGTCCTAGCACTATTCCTTCCCAAACCATAAAATGGTATTTTTCCCAATTTAGGACTAAGTGCTTTTCTTCACACCATTGTAAGACTATGTCTAAATTCTCTAAATATTCATCAAAGGTTTTGCCATAGACAGTAAAGTCATCCATGAACACCTCCATGATTTTCTCGATCATATCGGAGAAAATAGACATCATGCACCGTTGAAAAGAAGCTGAAGCATTACACAGCCCGAACGACATTCATCTATATGCATAAGTTCCATATGGACATGTGAAAGTAGTCTTACTTTGGTCATCTGGGTGGATTGGGATTTGATGATATCCAGAATACCCGTCAAGGAAACAAAAGAAAGAGTGATTTGCAAGCCGTTCCAATATTTCATCAATGAAGGGTAACAGAAAGTGATCTTTCTTTGTAGCCTTATTAAGTTTCCGGTAATCAATGCACATACGCCACCCAGTGACAGTACGTTGAGGGATGAGCTCATTCTTCTTATTTCTAACGACCGTCATTCCTCCTTTCTTTGGCACAACTTGGACAGGGCTAACCCACTCACTATGAGGTACGGGATAAATAATCCTAGCGTGTAAGGGCTTAAGGACCTCTTTCTTAACAACTTCTCATATCGCATTGTTAAGTCTCCTTTGGGGTTCTCTTGATGGTGAAGAATCAGGATCGATGGGAATACGATGAGTACAGAGAATGGGACTAATTCTCTTGAGGTCCTGGAGTGAGTAGCCTATGGCTGATTTATGTCTTTCTAGGACGGTGACAAGTTGATGGGTTTCTTCTTTAGAAAGCTTGTCACTTATGATGACAGGTGTTTCTCGGTTATTATTGAGAAAGACATATTTTAGGCCAGAAGGAAGAGGTTTTAGCTCAATAGAGGGTTGTGATGGCTCCTCTATTTCCTCTATCTTTATAGGCTCTGCCAACTCTTCCTCTTCTTGAATAAAGTGTTCATCATCAAGAGCTGGTTGGGCCATGTCTTCTAAGGATGCCATTAAGACTTCCTCAACAGGGTCTGGTTCAGGCTTGGGTTCTACTATTGCATTATTTGAGCGTGCAAGCGAGATAGTAATAGGAGAACTTTCTAGTTTTATATCTAAGAGACCTTATTTTGGTCTTTCTTGAAAGAGTGTTCCAAAAGATACACCAATCAAGATGGATGTGTCTGAGATGTCAAAGATATGAAAATCTAACCGATACTCAGAACATTGTATTCGCAATGGAATAGACCTTATGACCCTATAACTTTTAAGAGTAACTCTAGGAGGAATTTGTAAAAGCTTATGAGATGGGATCAAGAACTCGTTGGGAAAAAGTTATTCGGCTAAAGCCTTTGAAATGATATTCATCCTAACGGTTGGACTATAGTAAGCCTCTATAGTGATTCCCTTAATAATGCAAGTGATAATGTCTGAGGGAGCATTGATTCGGGCTACCTCAGTGGATAACTCCGTTTCTACCAACCACTCATGACTCATGATGACCGATAGTCCTTTAATATGTTCCATAAGGAGAGAATCATTATTTGGACCATCATCATCCTCATATGACACAGAGTGTGTCAGAGGCTTTACTTGAACTGGTAAATTCGAGGCATTGCCAAAATCTTTAAAAAGATCATCCTCGATTTCAAAAGGGAACATGGAAGGATGAGATTCATCATCTTCTAAAATGTGTTTTGTTTCCTCAATTGGAGATTCTTTAACAACCAAATCATCTATAGGATTTGAAGGAATTTTAGATTCAGTTGTATCTGATTCCTCTTGTTGGTCGGGGCTTGGTTTGACTTCTTCTTCAGGAAATTCATCAAAGATGCCAGTGTAAGGGTGTTTTTAAGGATTTTCTCTAAAATAGCTTTCCCCTCGCTCATGGTATTGTGCGAGAATGAACCTCCAGAAGATAAGTCAAGATGCAGAGCTTCCTTGTTAAGGCCAAGATGGAAGTAGTAAAGAAGCACGTGGTCAGGCAAGTGAAGGGTTGGACCGGTATTGATAAGATTTAAGAACCTAGCCCAAACTGCTCCTAATGTCTCCTTCTCCTTTTGTTTAAAGGTAAGAACTTCTACTCGAAGAGCGGCGATCCGAGAAAGAGGGAAGAAGACAAGACAGAATTTGTCTCGAAGTTCATCCCAATTTCCTTTCACTCCTCCTACAGTATGAGCATACCATTGTTTTGCTCTTTCTAAAAAAGGGAGAACGGAAACAATTTCTATTTAATAGTCTCTTGTGTCATGCCAGCAATATTCAAGCAAGAACACAATTGCTCAAATTCCCTAAGATAGGTGTATGGATTTTCGTCTTCTAATCCAGAGAAGGATTGCTCCCAAACCGTGGCTATGA
The DNA here is from genome assembly GCA_015844335.1 of Chrysopogon serrulatus. Lineage (NCBI taxonomy): Eukaryota > Viridiplantae > Streptophyta > Magnoliopsida > Poales > Poaceae > Chrysopogon > Chrysopogon serrulatus. Next base: position 21,229 of record JADLZL010006522.1, read on the forward strand.
AAGTAGAGCGAAGCTCATAGCCATCAGTGAGTATAGGATGTGATGATGGTGGAGGCTCCAACAACTCGCCCTTTGAAGCCGAAAATTGAAAGATTGGCGTGGAATCCATATGGTAAGGGTAAAGGTGGTGATAAACGAAAATAAAAGATACACGGACGAACTTGGCTCGATCTCAGAACAGCTACCGTTCCCCGGCAACGGCGCCAAAAAGCTTGTTGGTATATTTAACGTACACAGAATAATCAAGAGATAAATCCGCAAGCGCACGGATACCGCTGTAGCTTTCACCTAAAAGTATTCCAAGGTATCGATTTTCCACGAGGAACGCGAAGTGAACTAGAAACGAATCAAGAACGTCCAAGGATAGAAAAGATAAATGTTTTTGGTGGGTAGAGAGGGGCTATCTAAGGTGATCTAGATAACTAAGAATCAAACTCACGATACTTGTCTACTTTGGAGCAACAGTACCTTTCCAACTCTCGAATAAGACTGGGAAGAAGGTAGCTGGGGAAGGCTGCCAAAAGCTCTACGAAACACCAACTCCGACGTGGTGGAATATGAAGACCAACAAAGCTATCACCTCTGAAGGCTACCACAACTAACCGTAAGAATTGGACGCAAACTTAGGTAAACCCTAGCTTAAACACCACGTCTACGCTAATGATTACTACTCTAATCACGTACGCTAACTAGAGCACTCAATACGAGCTAAGATCCTGTAAATAAAGTAAAGTAAGAACAAAACTTAATTAAATAGAAAACTCAGAGTTACCAACTGAAGAACTTGAAGAAGATTCGTCTCCGTAGAGGTATAAAGTTGAGGAAGATCCGACAAGCCGGCTCCTCTTCTACTGTCTCCTCTCCTCTCTCCCTATTTTCTACTTTACAAAAGCTTTAGAGATGAGAGTCTATCCTTTCGAGGGACGCCTCTACATCTCCATAATAATGTGGTGCCCCCAGGGAGGGGGGTCTGCCTCTTTATTTATAGTCCGGTGGGATGAACTTGCGCCGTTGGATCAAACTGACTTGGGCAACGGTGGAGATAAAAACCCTAAGGCGGTAGGAGGCCATCCGTCGAAGCGGGCCCCGATTGGGCTCTGGAGGGCGCCGACCGGCCCTAGGGTGGGGCCGGGCAGCCCCACCCCAGTAGCAGATGGGCCCCACCTTCGGTAAGTCGTCTTCTGGTACCTTCTAGAGTCTTCTAGTGTTGGTTTCGGTGTAGAATTGATATCTTTTGACTCCAGACTCCAAATATAGCAAATGATATGTCCGTTTCGATCGTCTCGATGAGCCCGTCGCAATGATGCAGTCCAATTCCTTATTTGAGATACTTTTATTCTATGTAAAATTAGATATACCTATAAAACGATCGAGAACAATACAACTCGTGGAACTCATTAGAATCAAACCCTACAACTATGTTTTATGATTATTTTCATATTAATTCATGCAATAATTGATGGTATAAAATAGGCATTAAGGACCATCAACACGTTGCCGTCAGCCGTCCTCAGAAGATCACAGGGGCAAGGCGAAGCGGCGGTGGCAGCGGCGGAGAACTGGGCACTTGCTATGCAATCGCAACTGGTCTGGGCGAGGCGATGCTCACGTGACGGGGGCTAGGTGATGCTGTCGCATGGGGAAGGAAGGACGTGATGATTTGCATTTGCATTGCGTGATTGCCTGACTCAGATTGCATGCACGGAACTCGTGGGTCTCACAAGCCGGTAGGCCGACGACCCCAAGCGCTTATCGCACGAATAATTATCTATGTTTTATTTTTTTAGGTTGTAGAGATAGAGATTGTATCACTACATGTCTACATAGGTAGGTGGGCGCGATTGCACGCATGCACTCAGGGGACGGGATTTATGTGATTGAGGAATAATTGCTGATTAATTTTCTTTTCACTTTTGCAGTACGGGGCTTTTGCTTGCATCAGGGCAGTCCCAATGGTTTCTATACCTGCCACATCAAAAAAAAAAAATCTCCGTAGAAACTAACTGCCCTAGCGTACGGTTTCCTCCCTAATAAATTTGGCACTAAATTTCTATTAGCCAGTGCCTTTTTCTCTCCTTATCCTTCTCATCTTATTTCTTCTCTGTGCGAGACGATACCTGCACGGACAGCACCGCTCGGGCAGGCCGGCGAGCAGACTTGGCAAGCGTCGACGGCGCTCGGGCCTGCCGGCGAGCGCGGCTCAGAACCGCCTGCGCGGACGGTGTTCTGGCAGGCCGGCGTGCGCGGACTATGCTCGGAGCTGCGTGCCAGGCGGCGGTGGTCGCAAGGGCAAAGACCAAACAGCACTCGCGAGGACGCGTACTGCTACTCGCCCGTGCCAAGAAGCGACGGGGAGGTGCTCGCCGGGATGTGGCGAGGCGACCGAGCTGCACGTGCGAGGGCGCTTTTCTCATGGCGCTGTGGCCGAGCCAGGACACGACGGCGGGTAACCGAGCTTTGCGCGACGAGCGGAGGCGACGGACTGGGACTGCAGCGTGCGGCAGACGGAGGCGGCGACGGCGAGCGGCATGAAGCAGTTCTTCATCGTCGCGGCTTGCTTCCCATCGTCGAACCCACAAAACGAGGCCAAGAAACTCGTCATTTCTTCCCAACGCAGAATCCAGTCGTTTCCTCGCACATTGGATTACGGGACAACGTCGTTTCTCATCTGAGAAACCGTTTCCTATAGATTTCTTCTCTTTCCTCATTCAATAAGCTGCACATCAGATTTTTTGCTAATGTGGCAGGGTATTTAATGCTATAGAAACTATCCTAGTTGGAGCATTGGGACTGCCCTCATTTTGGGTGTGTGTATTTGCATTTATGGCAAAGAGGGGAGCTACGGAACCTACCCCATGCATGTATTGGAAACGCACCTGACAGCCTGGCAAATAAAAAGGAAGTTATGGGAGCACGCATGGCATGATTGAATCGGAGATGACGGAATTACGCCCGTAAAATCTGGCGATGGAAAATCAGCACAGGGATCGCACGGAGGCAGAACTAAGGTGAGGCGACGTCAAAAGTCGCACCAAAACGGTCTCCACTCTTTAGTCTTTTTAGCTGCGAGAGATTACAAAGTCATGGTCCAATACACACAAGCGTTTGGGGTATTCTTTTTTTTTTTCTCATTCCTATATTTCTTTATTATCTCTACCGCATGGGAGGCTCGCTTCATCCTTCCGCTAGTTCGTTCTTTCTCTTGCGAAGGCTCCCTACAAACAGAAGCCCGGCGCCCGCAGGTGAACGCGCCTCGGAGGCCTCGACGCCCCTTGCGCTCCGGCCGCCGAGCACCCTCGCGGGCTACGCGCTCGCCCGCCACGACGCTCCGGCCACCTCGTCCTCGGTGGCGCGTCGCCCATCCCCGTCGAGACCCACCGTCGTGTGGCCGCGGCCAGTTCCGCGCGGCCGTGCTCGGCGTCCCGTCCTCCGCGGGCTCCGGCAGCTCCGCGAGCTCCGGCTACTCCGTCTACGCGCCGCCGCCTTGCCACGGCCTGCCTACGAGCTTGGTGTAGGAGGGCAAAAGGGGATCTTGCTTGGCTGGCAGGCAGGGAGCCGGAGGAAGCTACTTTTTTCGGCTCCTTCTTTCGTTTTCACTCTCTCTCAGCGCAATTTCAGGGACCTCTCCTCCGGAGCCATACTCGAAGGACCTATTTGGCAGCCGGAGCCGTAAAACGGCTCCCGGAGCTGCCCAAGGAGCTGTGCCAAAGGGGGCCAAAGTCCGCTCCTCTCCCTCAGCCAGCCGGCCGGCCACGCGATGGCATCGACTTCCAGAGCCCCGGCGGCGCAGACCGTCGTCCCTGACGAGATCTGGGAGGAGATCTTCCTGCGCCTCGACGCCACGGCCGACCTCGCCCGCACCTCCGCCGCCTGCTCCTCCTTCCGCCGCGTCGTCTCCGAGCGCCGGTTCCTCCGCCGCTTCCGGTCCCTCCGCACCCCTGCTGTCCTCGGGTTCATCGGCAGGGACAGACACGAGTTCGTCCCCGTCGATCCTCCTCACAGCTCCGCTCCGGAAGCCCGCGCGCTCCAGCAAGCCGCCGACTTCACCTTCTCCTTCCTCCCCGACCCCAGCTCGTGGCGCTTTCACCATGCCCGCGATGGCCGCGTCCTCCTCACCCGGCACATCATCAAATCCCAATTCAAGGATTTACTAGTCTGCGACCCTCTGCATCGCCGGTACGCCAGGATTCCCCCATACCCACCGACCTAATGGCCTCCACCCCCGCACTGGCACCATGCATTTGTTACCCGTTCTGGTTCCAGCCGGCCAAAATGATGAGGAAGAATCGTTCAGAGTTATCTGCACCGTGCTTTTCGAAGACAAGGCCGTGGCTTTCGTCTTCTCTTCCTGCAACCAGACGTGGCGAGTTATTATTAGTACGGTCTATTTGCCTGATATTGATGATGGCTATATATTTCCTGAAGACAAGCCCTACTATGCGCACGGCTGCTTGTACTGGTTGTTCTTTCGCAATGTATATTCGCTAATGCTTGATACAAGCGAGATGGAATTCTCCATCATTGACCTCCCGCCCCACAATTTTGATTCAATGCGTGCCATTGTTGAGGCAGAGGAGGGCAGACTCAGGTTCTTAACTATTGCTAATGGCCAGTGGGTTGATGGCAAAACTGACCTGTATTGCAAGAAGTGGCAAAACAATGGTGTTGGGGCACAAGAGTTGCAGCATGACAAGCTGATTCGATTGCCTGAAGAGCCTGGGATTACCTATTGTTGGGAAATTGAGGACATAACAGGGCATTACCTAGCTCTACTAGCTTATCGTAGCGATGGGTCATGGCCAAATTCTGAATATTTTGTACTGGACATCAGGACACTGCGTGTTGAGAAGCTTTGCAATTGCAACTCGAACAATGACTTTTTCTGTGGTTTTCCTTATGCAAGTTTCCCACCACCGTTGGCACTGCCAAGCATATAAAATGGTAAGAATTGTCTTTCATGTTTCTTCAGATGGACATTATATTATATTTGTGGTTTTCTATGTCATCCTACTTGTTACCAAAGTATATTTGCTACTGGCATATCCAATCTATGATTTTTGAACACAATATTCAAAGTTTCACACCCACCATTGTCATCATAGAGCCATCGTAATCAATGCGATCTTTTGGCGTTTTGGATTAATTTTGTATTGTTTGTGTCATTCCTTTTTTTTGGTATACTATGTATGCTGTAGCTAGCACCTGAATATTAGGACAGACAAATTTGTCTAGTGGCTGAATACTAGAGCAGACAAATTGGTCTCTGTTTTTCTTTAAAAATATTAATCATTGGTATACATTCCTTTTGATAGATTTCAAGGTTGCATTAATGGATATAATGAATAGCTTGTTTCACATGCGCAAGCAGATAGTCATCTAACTTTGCTCAAGTCCCTCTTGATTATTCTAGTAACACTGTATTCTTTGGTAGGTCTGCACTCTTGATTTTGAGGTGACCGAGCAGCATGGTTTGGAGCATCTGTTAATCTTAATCTGTATGAAGGCTTAGCCTTGTCATGCAAGACATCAACAGCTACTAGCACTCTAGCAGTGATGGCATTCATCTCTAGATGATCGGCTGTTATTTAATGGTTTAGTCTCCCACTCTCTGGAGTATTATTCCACCTGTTTGTCCTTTTGCCCTGGTTTGTACCCTTATGTACTCATGATTTGTTGGCGTTACCTGGTACAAATGTGAAGACAAAGAACAAATCTTTATAACTGGCTTCTACCAATTTGCCTCTTTTGTTTGTAAGAATCATGTGAGTTTTCCTAATATCTTTCTATATTATCCTTTAAGGGCTTGTTTGGATCCATTACCACTAATTTTTAGCTATCCTCCTGGTAAAAGTTCGCTAATAGTTAATGGCTACTGATTTTTAGCTAGCTAATTTTTAGCAGGAGGCTGTTTGGATCCACCTGCTAATAGTTGGTTGGATTGTTAGTTGAAGGTGTATGTATTAACTAGTAACCTGCTTTTTCTTTAAGCCAACTATTAACCTGCTTTTTTTTTTTGAAGCCAACTATTAACCTGCTAATGGAACTAATAGTTAGCAGCCCTTCAGGTACTAATTTTAGCGGCTAATTTTTAGTGCTAATGGATCCTAACAGACCCAAAATCAATGGTGGACTACAATTGATTATTTGTCCCAGGTGATTTGCTGAACTAGTCTACACATCACAGAGTTTTGTCATTTGTGGATGCAGGATGGTAAAGCATACCAAGAAAGCAATTATGAACCCTTGTAATTACTGATTATATTTTCTTCCTGGAGCGTGTGATTCTCAAGGGCTATTTGTTCCGGTGCCATCACCAAAGTTTGGCATGTAAAATTTTGGGTCGTGTCAATCTGTCAGGCAAGAAATATTTTGCTGCCAGAACCAAACTTTTTTTAAAAAACAACAGGAGGGGCTTGCACTCCTAGTGCAATTGGATTAAAAAAAAGCACAGAGTTTAAGTACAAGGGCCAAAGCCAGAGGGGGGAGGGAACAATCAGGGAACCAAAAACTGAAGAAAAAAAAAAGGAGCAAGTGGGGAGAGAAAAAACTAGGCTAAGTTCTGCAGCCATTGCTGAATGTGAGGAAAGTAGCTCTTCTTTGCTCGCCAAAGGAGTAAACAGAAATACAGAATTCATGTTTGAACAACATTTTGCACCCCTTGAATAGTCGCTCCAACGCTGTTGAAGATCTTGTTATACTGGCATTTCCAGGTGGCCCAGCACATCAGAATATATAATGATTTCCAGGAAGAACTGGCTTGTTAATTTGTGCTCTTTAAAATTTTTAAGTTCTGCATGGGATTCAGTTGTGCTTTCGAGGATGAGCTGTAAGGTTTTCCTAGTAGTCTGATGCAAACTGACAGTCGATGAAGAGGTGAGAAATTGATTCCTCCACATTTCCTTCGCATAAGACATAGTTGTAACTTGGTAATTCCATGTTTCATCTTTTCAGGAGTTGTATGGTACTTATCATGTCCTTCAAGAGTAGCTAGAAGAAGATCTTGTGGTTGTTTTGGCAAGAGCTTTTCCAGAGCCATTGGAAGATTGGGTGAAAAGGCATTGAACCAATCAGTTCATTGTAAGTTCTTGAATGGAATTTGTTTGATGCCCATGTGTAGCTCCAATAGTCATTTCCTTCTTGAAGTAACAGGTTATTTAGATTATCTAGGAAACCTCTACTGAATGTAGGCTTCTTAGTGGTAGATGAAAATCTCTATGAAAGGGGCTTATGCACCTTGTTTCATTGATGGTGATGTCTTTCTTTGTTGTAAATGAGTACAATTCTGGGTACTGAATGGCCATTCCTCCACCACTTTTCTTGTGCTTCCAATTTCCGTGGATTCTTCGTTCTCTGTAATGGCTTTTCCAAATGAGGCTGACCTAGGGGATATCTGCTTTGTTTAGGAACTTGTGAAGTAATTTTATCAAAAGGGCTTCGTTATGAGTTTTGAGATTTAGAACTCCTAACCCTCCCTCCTTTTTTGGCCTTCTTATTGTTGTCTAATTAGCTTTAGCTGTTTTTTTTTATTTAAGGTCTGCTCCTCTCCATATGCAATCTCCTATTTGTTCAAATACTGAACTATGGAGGCTAAAAGTGCTCATTGCAAAAGTTCGTAGGGCTATAATTACAGAGTTAGCGAGTTCTAATTTACCAGCTTGATTTAGGAAGGTTGATGCTGTAGCTAGCCTTCTCTCACGTTTGGTCACTAGGAGACTGAAGTCGACCTTGGTTTAGTTAAACTGGAAGCTCTAAGTAGGTGAATGGCAGTCTTCCTTTTGCACACTTTGAAAGTCCTTGCCAGCTGGTCTGACTTGTTTTGAAGTGTTGATTGGAATCAATCGTCCGTTCTGATCGCTTAGTGAGTGCACCATTTTATTTCCACATAGTTACATATTTTTACTATAATAACAGTCAAGCACGAAGTCCACTAATATTACAAACTTTCTTACTGCTGGTTCCAAGAATGAGACTGATGAGTACCGCATCGACCTTTCTTTGCGGCACTTTCCACCACACCATTCTTATCTTACCGGATATCAGCCATGCATGTCTTTGTCGTTATTAATCCACGTACTGGCTCATTCTAGGTCCATGGACTTGATGACTGCTTACTTATTAGAGACTTGGGAGACTATTCTGGGTCAACATGAACCAGCTGTTAAATGAAGACGAGATGTAATTTCCTCAGTATTTCCTCAGCTTACTGCAGTGCGTGCGTACTTCCTTACTGCACAGGAACAGGAATTGATTCCTAAGTAATGGCGCAGATGGTGTGTTCAGCGATTGCGGAGGCGACCCTAAAGCATGTCATTTGTGGCCTGATTGGCGAGCAGGAAGCAGAGAAACCTGCTGCTGCTGATGATGAGAATTCGAATGGGCAGCACGTGGAGAGGCTGGAGATGGCGCAGATCAAGCTGGATGGCGCGCTGGAGACATCTCGAAGGTGGCAGATCAAGGACGCATCGCTGCTGCGCTGGCACAAGAAGCTGAAACGCGCAGCGCAGGAGTGTGACGACACGCTGCGCGAGTGCAAGCAGCGTGCCGTGGAAGACGAAGCCAGAGAGCAGGAGCTGCGGAGCTCCTCCTTCCCCAGGCGCCTAGCCCATGGCACCAAGTCCCTCCTCGCTGCTCTCTTCGTCCGCGACTCGAGCAGTGCCGCCGCCGCTGTCCGAAGGTTTGAGTGGCTCGCCGACAGTGCCGGCGAGTTCCTGAGGTTCGTGGAGCTCGGTGGCACGCCGCGCCGGTACGTGCACGTCGACCCTCTCATTGGGCACCTCCTCGCCGGCCAGGAGCTACGGTACAGATTTGTCTGGAGAAGCCAGTACCACCTGTTCTGCGTTCGTCCCAGTCACCTGGAGGACCGCGGGGTGGAGGCTAAGCTCCTCTTCGTCTATGAAGACGACGAGGCGCCGGAGAAGAACCTCAGCCTGGGTTCCATACTACGCCTCTTCGAGAGCACGGACTTGGTCGGGACCGTCATCAAGTGCTTGGAGCTGCTAGTGTTTTTAACTCCTAATTTCAAGCCCGCGGCTGAGTCTGCTCGCAATGAACTTGCCCAGCTGCCAACCCAGGACTTCTCTTGGGTGCCATATGTTGAATCTAGCCACAAGGAACACTGGAACAGCATCCACAGTAGCCTGACCCAGTGGTTTCGCCCAAACCCATGGTGTTGCAACCAGCAAGAGCAGCTGAATAACAGCAGCAGCGGCAGCCGCAGTAGTGAAGTGAAGCTGTCAGATTTGGCTGATCTGGAACCAGTCATCGAAGTGGCCCTGCAACGCCACATCCCACTGTCCGAGTACAACCTGCGCGGAAGCAAAATCGTTGAAAGTGAAAGCGGCTGTCTCAAGAAGAACTTGCCACATCTCAAGCTTGGGCTCCTCTTCTCCCCTCACGGCTCCTCTGAAGACCTGGCTCCTGCCGTCGAGAGCTCAGCGATCGAGGTGATCGACGGCACAGAGCAGGCTGGTGGTGTGCGCACAAACATCAGCCTCGAGCAGCTGGACGAGTTCATGCTGCCCAAAGCGATCAACTGCCTCCACCACAAGGCCGAGGCAACGGCATACCAAATGTCCTGGAAGTCCAGGCATGGCATGGCATTCCTTCAGGTCGAGAAGACCGGCATGCCAAAGATGGCGGCACCGAGGCGTAGCAGAGAGGCGCTCGAAGCAGAAGCAGAAGGTTGGCGATCCAGCAACGCCGAGACCCCGAACTGGAGAGATGGATACAGGATGTCACAGAATTCCTCAATCTGTGGCTTGCGCACGCACCTCGTAGGCTTCAGGGCTCCATAGTAGAATGGATTCAGAAGGCGAATCAAATGCAGCAACCATCACACCCGCCGAATTTGGTAGCACGCCCAAGTTAATGTAGACCCTCAGGATCGGATCCAGCAGTGAGTAATTATTATTAGATTAGAAGTGATAGTATTGGTTCCTACTTCCTAGACCGGCACGTGAAACATCTGTTCCTGCTGCTGAATAGTAGTACTACTACTAGTACGTAGTACTAGTACTACTACTACTTCCCATCTTCCAATTCTAGCAACAAGGAAACAAAGCAGATCACGGCAAACACAGTGAGAACAGAGGGAGACAACGCCTGCTGCTGTTTCAGTTCTCGAAAACAAACGCAGAGGCTAGTGTTCAGACGTCTTGCAAGAATTTTCTCATGTCAGCTAACGTAGCATTCTTGATATTTGGCAGATTACTAATATGAGCCCTCAAACTCTATCTTCTCCTTCTTCGCGGAAACACATAATTCTATCTTCATGCATCTCTCTTTCTCAGTTTTTCTCGAGGCTGATCCTTTCTTTCTCCCAAAGAAAAGATATTTTTGCACCTCGCCTCTTTCTTCAACTCTTTATCTGTATATGAGCCTCCTTTGCCATAAGATATTGCCATTGCTTCTGATGGATTGGTGGTGTAACGTCGAATTATTTGTAAGAATTTGTATTTTTTTTCCATTCGTGAGAATAACATGGCGCGACGTTGAAACTCCAAAGTCTATAGCAAATAGCAAGGTTTCAGAAACAGAGTGCCTGTGCAATTTTTTCAAGAGCAGATAGCATATCTCAGCAACATTATTTCACCTGCATATAGATAGGTAGATACGACTACATATTCGGTACAGACAGACAGACATGCCTGCGCGCGCACTGGGGCCGGGCCGGCGTCACCCTCACTGGACGTACGTACATGACGACGCGCCGCCGGCGAGCCATCAGCTACTTTATTCCACTCCTAACCTCACCACCGGCACCGGGGGTGGCCACCCACGACCGCCGAGGCCGATGAGCAGCCGCCGCTACATCGCATGCTGCATGCATGCACTTACGCCGACGAGACCCTGCGGCTCTGGGGCCCGCGCAGGAAGACGGCCTCCTTCTGTGCTCCGACGACACGGTCCACCTGTTCTTCCTCCGCCTCGAACGCCAGCTTTTTCGCCGGCCCATCTATCTGCTGCAGCGCGCTGCTCCTGCCCGCCAGGAACACCTTCTCGTCGAAGTTGGCGTTGACGCCGAAGCAGAGGACGGCGAGGTTCTTGTTCTCGCCGGCGACCAGCGCGGTCGGGTGCCCCGCCGGGACCACGATGACGGAGCCCTCCCTGATGCGGGACTTAACCTGCCTGTAGCTTCTTGACTTGTGCTCCTCCTCCTCCCTCTCCTCCTCCTGCTCTCTGCCGCGCCCGCGCTCCCGGCGCTGCGACGGCGAACGGCCGCCGGAGGAGACGTGGGGGCACGCCATCTCGAAGTAGCCTTCGCCCTCCACGACGATGGCGATCTTGTTGGCACGGGTGCTGTAGCTCGGCGCCATCATAGAGCCCTGCATGCGATGCAAAGACCAGGAAAACAACAGTTGGTGTTCGCCTAGATTTGGTGGCTAAGCAGGATTTTATTATCGATGCAAGAGCTTACGCTGGAGATGTTTGCCAGGCCGACATCCATGTCGAGGATCCGGAGGTGCGGGCACTCGTCGCCGGTGATCTCGTAGTGCCTGCCGTGGTTGTTGGAGTGGATCGGCCTCTTCCCCGTGAGGCTGGACGGCTTGATCTCCCACTTGGAAGAAGAACGAGAACCTGACTCGCCACCCTCGTGGCTGCGTCTCGAGCAGGACCTGCTCAGCTCCCGGATCTGCTCCTCGGACGCCGTCGTGATCTCGCCCTTGCTCTGCTTCTCAAACACTTTCTCCCACTCTTCCCGGCGAGTCTATGCACATCAGGACATGGTTAGTGTTAAAATCCGGTTAGTTTTGCTTGCATATATACGTTGAAGAGACGACGAATAAAGTGTATACATACGTTGAACGACGCCTGGATAACGTCATCGCTGAAGACGCTGAGGAACGACTCCGGGCTCTCGCCGCCGATGGGGAAGAACTCCTGCCGATCAGAGCACAAAGGAAATTCCATCAGCTCCATCTATATTTCCATGCCAGACTGAAGCACGAGAAGCAAAGCAAATTAACCTCGAAGCGCCCAGACGTGGAGACGGGGCTGAGGAGCATGACGACGCGGAACCACTGGGAGTGGTGCGTGTTGGCGGAGTAGACGACGGCGCCGGCGGGGATGACCATGACGTCGCCCTCCCTGACGCAGAACGACTCCTTCCTCCCGCCGCGGAGCAGCGCGACGACGCCCTCGCCTTCCTTGACGAACATCACCTCGTCGGCGTCGTAGTGGCTGGGCTGCAGGAACGCGCGCGGCGCCGCCTCCAGCTCGGCGACGCGGTAGTTGCCCACGGCGTCCTCCAGCAGCTCGTGGCTGAACCGCTCCAGCACGCGGAACCGGCCCTGCCGCGACCGCGTCCAGTGCCGGAAGCTCTCCTCGCCGTAGTGGTACGGCCGGCCGGAGCCGGAGCCCGTGTCCGTTTGCCACGCGAGCGCCAGCGAGGAGCACGCGGAGAGCAGGAGCAGGAGCACTAGGACCTTCATCTTCATGGCGCCCGTCTGTTGTAGCTAGCTTAGTGTGGTGTGCGAGTGCGAGTGTGCGTTCGATGATGCGAGGGTTCGAGGCGAGCTGCCGGCGTATATGAAGAGGTGGCGCGGCGAGGGTCGCCGCCATGCGCGCGGCCAGGTGGAGGCCGGGGACGCGTACGTGGCGAGGGGAAGGCGATGTGGAGCGCGCGCGCGAGCTCGCTGCTGTGCTGTGCTGTGCTGCCGCTGTGTGCCGCACTCGGCTGCATGCATCCGTGCAGCCGTACATGTGCTTGCGTGCGTGCATGCATGCTCGCTTCCTGCTGGGCTGCCCGCGGCGAGGCGACAGCGGTGATTGGGGTGGGGACAACACGGACCAGACAGGGGAATTCGCTTCCACCAGATAGAGCGGCGTGTGCTGGGGAATTGGGACTGTTAGGCTATCCGCACTCATCATCCTCTATTTTCTCCCTCTATCTTTGCTTTAGTCAGCAAAAGATTCTCTTCTCTATATCCAATTCTTCCGCATCCATCTATCTTCTATATCATACTCTATCCACCATAGGGTCCACTTGTCACTTTATCTAAATATATTCATGTGGGATCTAGTTTTAAGGAATTAATTGCAACGAATTTAATGGTGCAATCGAAATTTAATTTAGATTTGTGGTTTGTGAGTTATAACACATTTTAGTTGTTTGAAATCGTGGGGCCCGTTCTTACCTCTCTCCTCCCTCTCCCATGCCTCGCACGTGGAGCTTCTGCCAGAGATGGGTAGCGCACGCCCGCTACTGATCTAGTACATGCGTTGAATCTGGCGTTCTCGGTTGCTAACGGGACGCTTTTAGCGTCTCCCTGCTGAACAAATATCCTTCATTTCGCTAACTTTGTCTTTGAGTTGGATGTCTTGCCGGATGATATACGGTGCAGCAGTGCAGATAGCCTTAGTCTGTGTCACCACGTAGTAGCAACGTGTACCATTGTTCCGGCATCATCTCATCCTTCAAACTTACTACAACACTTCTAGCTTTTTATGATGAGATAGCTTGTTTTTAGCTTCAGCTTCTTTGGTTAGAGAAACCTTTGGTAAAGCAACTTTTTTTTTTGACAGAGGCATGCCTAGCTTTTATATAAAGCACAACGAACCATACAGAGTTTAGTCTCAAACGGGAGGAAAAACAGGGGAAACAAAGAGAGGGGGTTTACTTGGGAGACCAGTTTACAAGCATGGGCTTAAAACTTCCAAAACACCCTAGAAACTATATGAACTGGACCGCCTAAGCCTGACCAAACCAGAAACTGAAGCGAAAGGCAAAAGGAAGATCAAGAGAAGCTCCAGCTCTCTGATCACAGGACTCCTTCGGGGCACAAGTTGTTGGCACGGCTCCAGAAATCCGCCAACCATTGCTTCATGACTTCCATCTTCTCATCCGCAAACCTGGCATCCCGGTCCTTCAAGAGCATCCGCCATTTTTGCATAAATTTGAAGATTTTGATAAACACATCTCTTGATTCTCGCGGGAAGCTTTTCTCTATAGCCATCTTATTTCTAACTGTCCAAATCCCCCAAAGAAAAATGATAAGCATGAACAATTTAATATGATATTCGTGCACCCCTAATGGGATCCAGTGTTCCAGGACCTCAGAGAGACTACCAAGAACCCTTTCCCACCCCAACGCCTCTTTAAAGCAAGTCCACATACATTTTGCTAAATGACACTTAAAAAAGATATGATCATTGGTTTCTAACACCTTACACAGACAACACCTCTCATTCCCTTTCCAGTTTCTCTTCTTTAAGTTTTCACCCGTTTGCAACCTGTCTTGGAACAGTTGCCAGGCGAAAACTTTCAGTTTTTGAGGCAACTTACTCCTCCACAGTTTTTTCATTCTTCTATTATTTACTCCCCTGAAAAGAAGTCTTTTATACATTGATCTAGTAGTATATGTTTTGGATTTCTCCAGTACCCATGTAAAATGGTCATCCCCCTCCTTCAGCGGGATTTCATCCAGTATACAAACCAAGCTTTCCCAATCTGACATTTCCTCCTCCCCTAGAGGACGATTGAATTCTAATCTCCAGCCATCCTTTTCCCAATAATCAGCAACCAAGCAATCCTTGTCTTTGCATAAAGCATATAGTCTAGGATATTCTAACTTTAGAGGTATTTCTCTAATCCATACATCCTCCCAAAATCTGGTTTTCTGACCGTTTTTAACATGTGCTTTCAGGCCCCATTTTAGATTCTCTCTAGTTTTTAGAATACCCTTCCAGAATTGAGAACCCCCTGATTCTGAGCATTGTAAGAACCCAGACCTTGTTAGATACTTTCTTTGTAAGAAATCTACACAGAAGTCCCCTTGTTTGCACTGAACCATTCTCCATCCCCACTTCCCTAACAGGGCTTCATTCATAGTTCTTGTCTCTAGAATCCCTACCCCCCCCCCCAAATTCTTTTGGTAGACACATGTTTCTCCATTTGACCATGTGACATTTGAAGTTCTCATTTGCCCCCTGCCAGAAGAAATTAGCTCTGACAGTATCCATCTGATGATGTATCCCCTCTTGTAACCTGTAAACACCCATGGTATATATTGGAATACTGCTAAGGGCTGTATTTATCAAGATGAGCCTCCCCCCTGAAGTCAAAGTCTTCCCTTTCCATGGTTGAAGCCTTTTTCTCAGCTTTGCAGGGACACTGTTTAGAACATTTACTCCCAGATGGCCATCTGACACAGGAATGCCAAGATAGATTAAAGGTAAGCTCCCTATTTTACAATTCATCATGTTTGCAACTCTCTGCTGTTCCCTTTCATTCAGTCCCACCATAAAGATGTCAGACTTATGATAGTTGATCTTTAGTCCAGACATCCATTCAAAACAGTAAAGGATAAAACTTGAGATTCCTCAGGCTAGTATCATCATGCTTAACAAATAGAATAGTGTCATCTGCATATTGCAAGTGTGTCAACCCCCTTTCCACAAGGTGAGGGACCAGCCCCTTGATGTGCCCTTTTTGTTTAGCCTTGCTCAGCATATGAGCTAAAGTATCTACCACCAGATTGAATAGCAGGGGTGACAGAGGATCCCCTTGCCTCAGCCCCCTATGAGTCTTGAAATATGGCCCATCCTCTCCATTTATATTAATGCATACTTTGCCCCCTTCTACTGTACTCATGATCCATTCTATTAATTGTGAATTGAAACCTTTCCTTACTAAAACCTCTCTCACAAAACTCCACTTCACACTATCATAAGCTTTCTCAAAGTCAAGTTTTAAAACCACCCCTTTTTATTTCTTTCTTTTCAGCTCATGCAAAGTTTCATGTAATATCACCACCCCATCCAGGATGTATCTGCCTTTGATGAAGGCTGTCTGTGATTTGTCTACCAGCTTCTCTGCCACCCCAGACAGTCTGACCATCAGCAGATTGGAGAAGAACTTAAAGCTCACATTCAGAAGGCAAATTGGTCAGAATTGTCTAACATTGACAGCCTCTTGTATCTTAGGTATCAAAGTAATAACCCCATAGTTCAATCTGTTCAGATCCAAATCCCTTTGGTGAAAGTCTTGCACCATCTCCATGAAGTCATCTTTAATAGTTTCCCAACATGCCTTGTAGAAAGTGTAACTAAAACCATCTGGTCCAGGAGCTGAAGTCAATTTTAGATTCTTGATCACCACTTCCACCTCCTCTTGTGAGAAAGGTCTCAGAAGGTGTGAGTTTTTCTTAGTAGATAAACTATTTGTTTCAGCCCAGACCCTTTCCTCTAGATGAACATTTTTATCCATTTGAATACCAAATATCTTTTTATAGAAACTGTAAATAACTTCCTGAATTTCCTTAGGATCAGTGATTTGTCTCCCCTCTTCTTCTAAGCGAAGTATCCTTTTTTTCCTCCTTCTACCATTTGCTATCAAATGGAAAAAGCTAGTATTAGAGTCCCCCTGCAGCACCCACTTTTTCACTCCCTCTTTGTTGCCAGTACAGCTCCTCCTCAGCCAGGATATCCTCCAATTCCTCTTCCAGCCTGTATCTCTCCTCATATTGTGCCTCCTCCAATCCACTTTCTGTATCTAGCTCATCTAGCAGCCTAATCCTTAACCTAATCTCCTCCTTAATTCTCTTATGTTCCCCTTTCAGGTTGCCTCCCCATCCTTTTAGGAAGGTTCTTAAATTATAAATCTTCTTGTGCCACTTATCAAGGGAATATTCCTTTTTCTTTCCAATCACTGTTCTTGCCATTTCTCCCTGATCAACTTCTGGAAATCTGCTCTCTGAACCCAGGAGTTCTCAAACCTAAACACCATTTTCTTATTTGTTGGGTTTGACCCTTCCTCCAGAACCACAGGCCAGTGATCAGAACCCACCCTAGTTTTAGAATCCACAGTACATAGAGGGAACATTTGTTCCCATTCAACTGTACACAGCACCTTGTCAATATTACTTTGTATAGGGTTCAGTTGCTTGTTCGTCCATGTATATCTAGCCCTACTCCTTTTGATTTCCCTCAGGTTGTTTCTTTCAATGAAACTATTGAACAGGTCCATCAACTTGTTATCCCCCTGAAGAGTGCTTTTGTCCTTTTTTTTCCCTCATAAGGTTGAAATCTTCTCCCATCACCATAGGGAGACTAGACTCTGCACAGCATTGTTGCAATTCAGCAATAAAGTCACTAAAAAAGCTGTGATTTGCTGGTCCATAAACCACCACCATTCTCCATCTTGCATTAGTCAATCTATTCCTAATTCCAGCTTCCAAGAAATAGACCCCCTTGTTCCATTTTTCAATCTCTAGAAAGTCATCTTTGATTCCCAGTAAAATCCCCCCTGAGTGTCCTCTTGCAGGTACCCAATTCCAAATAAAAGGTTCACCCTTAGTCAGTCCCCTTAACTCCTCATCATAGAAGTCCTGCTTGATGGTCTCTTGAATGCCAACAATATCACACCTCTCTCTTGCAATCATCTCCTTTAACTGACCTATCCTTGCTTTTTTACCCATGCCTCTGATATTCCACCATAAGATCTTCATTTTAAGCTTAACCTTTTCAACTCCCTCTCTAGCCTAGAGCACACCTTACCATTAATCTACCCCTCCTTTTGCCCCTCAGTATTTGGTTCAACTTCTGCTGAGACCCCTTCCAGTGTTGATACCCCCCCCTTTTCTTTTGGTGCTTGGGCAAATCCTTGTACACTCTTCCCATCCTCAGTAGTATTGCTTAATCTCTGAGATGAAGGACAGACTGTAACACCCCGGTGTTACGTTAACCTAAACCTGCCATGTCATCATCATCATTGCATGAGCATTCATCATTAGAAAACCCTAATGACTATGGTTAAAATGAGTTTACGATTCTAGGGTTTGGTTGAGCTCTTTCATATCGTATGTGTATGTGTACACCATTTAAATTTCACTTGCAAGTTTAATCGGTTTTTAAAAGCAACCAACTAAAACTAATCTTGATGTTTGCAAGTGCTTGGCTAACCCCGACTCACACCTAACCAAGTTTTACAAGTCAAACAATGTAAAAAGAAAGATTCAAAATTGATTGGAATTCAAATCCCAACACTAAAGTTAAATTGGCTAAGTGTTGGAAATTTGATATCAATTTCAATTTTGATGAGCTAACCATAATTAATTTTATAAATAAAGTTGCTAACCAATGGCACTATTTCAAAGTATGAAGTTTGTACTTTGAAAGTGTACTATTGGTTAGGTTTGAAAAGTGCCACAACATCATTAATTAATTGCCCAAAAGTCCTATTTGAAATCCCTTTTCAAAAACCCTAAATTTCAAAGTGAAATTCCTTTTTTTCAATTTCACCTCAAAATATTCAAAATTTGGGAAAACTCCAAAAATACAGTTTGTGCATCTCTTTGAGCTCTACAACTTTGGTATATAAAGCTTTTCAAGTTTTTGAATAAAATTTGAAGTAATTTTAAAAGTTCTCCAAATTAAGAATTGTCTCCTTTTGAGTTTTAAACTCTAATTCAAAAATTATTTGGTTTCAGGAAAAACTTTCTAAATGAAAGTTGTAGATCTTGAAAAAATGGAACAACTTTTATTTTTGGATATTTTCATCTTTTATTCAAAATTTAAAAGTAATTTTGAAATCCCAAAAACTAGAATTTGAGCTCATTTTCAAATTTGAAATGTAATTCAAAAATTATTTGGATTCTGACAAAACTTCTTAAATGAAAGTTGTAGAGCATGAATTGTTGAGCAAACTGTATTTTGGGAGATTTTTGAGTGTAGTTCAACTTTTGAGAGTAATTTGAAAAAAGAAAAATGGTGAGGTGGCTAGTTGCTACAGTACCGGGGGGAATTCTTCTTTCTCTTCTTCCCCATTCCTCCTGTCGCCGGCGGGCGTGGCAGCCGCTCCAGGCGCGCGACTCTCTCCGGCTTTTTGCGCGAGACCGACCACCTGCCCAAGGTCGCGAAGGCCCGAGCCATCTCTTTGAACCACCCTGCTCTATAAATTTGCATCGCCGGCCGCCCTTTCTTGCTTTCCATCCTCCCTGTCACCGACGGCCGCCATCATCATCGCCGGTGAAATTCACCCTCTGTGCTCCATCATCACCCACACCACCTTGCCAGTAGCTCCGCCCCTTCTTTGCGCACCGTTTGAGCCTTTCCCCGCTCCTTGACATCGCCGGAGTGGCTTGAACCGTGATGTCGTTCTCACCTCCGTCCACCAGCGCCGCCGCACGCCCCGCCGCCGCGTTCGTTCGTCCCTGTTCGGCGTTTCTTCAAACCAACACACGCGCCGTGTTGTGGTGAGCACCCTAAAGCTCTAGCCTTCCTTGTTTGCGTCGTGCTCCTGTGCAGTCGCCCTTACGTTGTTGTGCCGCCGCGGGCAAAGCCGCCGAGCCGCCATAGCCGACGTGTTGCTAGCATCGGCTACCATCTTGGTCAATCCGACCCTTGGTCTGGGTCGCGATGATGAGAGAGTGCGACCGGTGCTGCTGGATTGGTGGTTGGGCTCGTCGGCGACGAGCTCACTGCTACCCGCCACCGTCGTCCTTTTCAAACCAGAAAGAGAGGGAGGGGGAGGGGGCCGTGAGGCCGGCTTGTCGGCGGGCGGGCGTCGCGCAGGCATGCGGGCTTGGCTTGAGCCGAGTTGGGCTGGATCGGGCCGCAAGTAATCAAGCGCCATAAAGAAGTTTGTTTTTTTTTTTTTTCCAAATGAATTTCGAGCTAAGTTTTCACAATTTTGTTATAATTTCTTTTGGGCAGATAAAAATGTATAAAAATATGTTTTGGAATCCTTGAGTGATGATCTATGTAGGAAAAATGTTAACTCTGGTTTTTAGTAACCTTTGTTTACAATGAAAATTGCTTCTTTTAATTATTAAATGCAACTTCCATGATTTTTAATAATTAAAATATAAGTCCAAAAATTATGAAAGTTGTTTTGTGTGCTAATTAGATGATAATGATCTTAATTATGAAGTTTTATCATGATTTGACTAAGTTTTGTTTTATGCTTAATTAATACCTTGTTTTTAATTAAGGTTTAATTAATTATCCTTTGATTAATTTTGGTTTAATTAATCTTTAATTAATCCCTAGTTAGTAAGTTAATTAGCGGCTTTCAACAACTGTAAAAAATGGTTAATAAATTAGTAATCACATCTAATCACTATTAGGATTGCCCGATTTTGGGATTGGGTGATGACCCTAGGTCATTAACCCTAATGACCTTCGGCATTTTATGTTGATTGCGTATCGTTAGTCCGTCGTCGCCGCCGACGCTAGCTATACCTTCTTAGTGCAACTATACCGTGAAGGAAAGTTGTACTCAAGATAGGTTGACAATCGTTGCATCATTATCGCATGTCTTTATCATCGCACCGTAATCATGCATTCTTGTCGTGTAGGTATCGGCTCTCGAGGAAGGGGTTGATCCAACTCCCTGTTCTTGAAGAAGGTGATCGTCGTGAGGAGGTTGGATCTGATCTTGGTGATTGGGTAGCCGATCCTCACTTCATCGAGCCCCAAGGCAAGCCCCGGATGCATTCGGACCCTTCCTTGTATTTGAAAATCTTTTATATCGTATGTTGATGATGTGATGCATTAGGTAACGAGGAGTTGTGTGATATCCTAATTTGATGCATTTACCGTACCTTGATATAAACCCTGGATACTGTTTTAATTTCGAAAATGCTAGTGTATGCTTAGCCCCGAGAAAGCATAGGCTTTATGAAATGTTTTTAAAGATGTGATAACAAAATCCCCGTTGAGGGCAATTACGAAAACCCGATGCTACTTGCTTTGGTATCCCTTCACTTTGATCGGGTCAAAGGGTACGCAACAAGAGCATGATGATGAGTAAATCGAGACCAGGGTGGAGTGACTTGCACCCGGGGAGGGGCTAGTGCCACGGTGTAGTGTCGCCACTTGTGCGTCGGTTAAGGACCGTCCGTTGTTTGGCCCAGGATCATGAGGTTATTGGATAGTACTAGTCGCATGCTAATGGCGGTAAGCTCCCTTGTACTATCCACGGCGAGAACGGACAACAGGGATGGGAAGTAGCGTGTACCCACACTACGAGTGCACCCGTCGGCGATGGTTGTGACGACGGCGTAGGGAGATGGTGTCTTGTACTCTCGTGGCTAGGACCCGTTCAGTGCGGAGAAATGCAAGCGTGAGTTGATGTATGTAAGATGTTTGGTCATGCATACATCGTGTGGCTAGGAAGCCCCAATTTGGGTATATGAAGCGATTCGAATCGTCGTGTGCTCCACGATATGGGAGCCGTGATCCGAGTCCGGCATCGTAGTAATGATGGAAGTTGATGATGGAAAGTTTTGAATCCGTTACATGATTGACAAGTGCTTGATGTAGTAAAGTAAGGATTGGCTTAGTCTCTTGTTGCAAAAAGGTGTCTTTTGATCTTGCTAAAGCCTCACCTTGATTCCCACTAGCCAGCATTCCTGAGTCTTCTCCCCAATTTTTGGTCGGGTAAGTCTTGCGGAGTACTTTTTTGTACTCGGGGTTTGTTTAACCCATTTGCGGGTGAACCGCGTGAGCAAGTGTGTTCTGACCCTTCTTTGCATGACGGTCGTTGATGAAGTGACTAACGAGGAATAGATTGTGTGGCCCGTGGGCGGGGGCACTTTCATTGCGTGAGTGTAATAAAGTTAAGTAATGATACTTTCATTTGTTTTGTAATAATGCTACTCGGGTTTGTATAAGTTTGACAAAAGTTTTGTAAATTAAGTTATTGTAAGTCTTCCGCTACTACGGTATTTTTATGAAAAAAGTTGTTGTAATTTGTGATGTCTCTGTAAGTATCGATCTGGAGGAAACGTGGTTCATCGGGGTTTCACCCGACAGAACATTCTAGGTTATGTGGTACTCAAATACGGCTGACAGAGGTCTTAAGGACAATGTCAGGTGCTTGTGGGCCATATAATTTAGAAGGTTACGCCCCGAGAGGGTATCAGAGCGGTACTTACAAAGATACTCACAGTGTTACCTTTCAAAAACTTCAAAATGCTTTGGATCCAAAAGTTAAATGGTTTTAGTCCAAATTGCTTCTGCTCCGTCTTAATTCTTTCTAGTAGCCTTCTTAGGTGCTATTCAAAAGAGTCTTAAGCGGAGTATCATGTGATTTTCTTTTTGCCCTATATTACTAAAAGAATGCTTATGTTACTTTAAAAGGTCTTTTGCTTGATCCGTAGGTCCGATCATGCATCATGTTTAATTCACTTGTTTAAAATCATACCCCGTTAAAAAGTGGTTAGGCTAAGTAAAATCAATCCTATTCTTGCTAGCCCTAAGGATCTTAATCTTATAGGTCCTATATATTCTTCCTACAGAATAGCATGTGGCTAGTTTGTATGATGATTGTGAATAAATATGGTTGTGATTATAAACAGATGTCTGATCATTCTCACGCTGGTTCGTCACAAGAGAGGGGTGAGGCCCCGCAAGCACCACCAGCACCACCGTCCTTGGCTGAAGCTGTGGCAGCTTTAGTCCATGCCACCACTGAGAATGCTCGTATGCTACGGGAAATAAGTCAGCAAAATCGTGATGCACCACATGAGAATCATGGTCGCCGTAATCACGACGAAATCACATATGCGGACTTCTTCATTGAAACTTGTCCGCCGGTGTTCACAAGGGCCGAGGAACCCCTAGAAGCTAATGACTGGCCGTATTATAAATCTAAAGTTTGACCTCGCTAGAGGGTTGTCCCGACTTGTTGAAACCCAAGTTTGCCGCCCAACGGTGAGAGGCCCGTGATCCGCATGGTGGGCAAACTTCCTTGCACGTCGGCCGGTCGGACGACAAGTCACTTGGGCCACGTTTCAAGATGCCTTCCGTCGGCATTTCATTTCGACGGAGTGATGCAAGCCAAGCTAGAAGAGTTTCTAGCAATAAAGCAAAGGCGGTCGATCGGTGGTGCAATATGTGAATCTGTTTAGTCGCCTATCACAAGTATGCACCCGAGCATGTGGATACTGATAGCAAAAAGAAGAAATATTTTGTTCGGGGTTTAAAGAGTGATATTGAAACTCATCTTACTGCCAACCCAACTGCCACCTTCTATGAGGCGGTGGATATCGCCATATCATATGAAAGATCCATGCTTAAACAGAAGAGTGAAGAGCGACGTGCTTTCTCCCATTCATCTGGCGGAATCCAGAAACGCCAGAAAGTTATATTCCACCCTACTCAGCATACCCATCAGCCATCCCACTATTCACAGCACCAACAAAGCCACGAATCCTATTATTACCCACCACAGCAGCAGCAAGCCCACAGGCAACAGGTGTATACTCACCCTACTGCCCCAACCTATCCCCAGCAGCCAAATACCCAGGGTATTCGAACTCCCACTCCACCGGCTCCCCAGGCGCCGTCCACTGGTAAAGGTCCCTGTTCTAACTGTGGAGAGTCCGGACACTTCATGCAATATTGTCCTTATCCAAAGAGAAGTGATCCCAACTTCCAGCAAGTACCTGGTAGCCAGCAGTACCAGAATCAAGGCAGGGGTAAACAGCAGTATGTCCCAAAGACGAATGCCGGGAAGAAACCTGGGCGTGTATATCATGTCCAAACTGGGGACGTTCTTGCAGGAGAGCCCGTTCTTATGGGTATGTTCACTGTCGCCAGTCATCCTGCACTTATATTATTTGATTCTGGTGCATCGCATATATGTATCAGCCGTACTTTTGTTACAAAGCATGCAATTCCCATAAAAGAAATTAAGAACGAGTTTTTGGTGCAATCGCCGGGAGGGCGTATATGCACATGGGAAATTGTGTATCAAGTTTCTATATCTCTTGGTGGGTATTTTTTATCCCACGAATTTGATAGTATTGAAGAGGAAACATAGATGTGATCTTGGAATAAATTGGATTAAGGAATTCTTGAGTGAGACTTTCCCGGAGTTTCTTCTTTCCTTCTCCTAAGCCACAATTCGTTTCTAAGAATTGTGACTTTCCGAAAACATGAGACTTGTAATATGAACCCTTCTACCTTCCTTATGAAACCATGTAAGATGTCTTTGCTTGACACATTTCCTTTTCCATTACTTAGTCCTAAGCTTTGAATCTCGGGGACGAGATTCCTTTTTTGGGAATATAATGTAACACCCCTGTGTTACGTTAACCTAAACCTGCCATGTCATCATCATCATTACATGAGCATTCATCATTAGAAAACCCTAATGACTATGGTTAAAATGAGTTTACGATTCTAGGGTTTGGTTGAGCTCTTTCATATCGTATGTGTATGTGTACACCATTTAAATTTCACTTGCAAGTTTAATCTGGTTTTTAAAAGCAACCAACTAAAACTAATCTTGATGTTTGCAAGTGCTTGGCTAACCCTGACTCACATCCTAACCAAGTTTTACAAGTCAAACAATGTAAAAGAAAGATTCAAAATTGGATTGGAATTCAAATCCCAACACTAAAGTTAAATTGGCTAAGTGTTGGAAATTTGATATCAATTTCAATTTTGATGAGCTAACCATAATTAATTTTATAAATAAAAGTTGCTAACCAATGGCACTATTTCAAAGTATGAAGTTTGTACTTTGAAAGTGTACTATTGGTTAGGTTTGAAAAGTGCCACAACATCATTAATTAATTGCCCAAAAGTCCTATTTGAAATCCCTTTTCAAAAACCCTAAATTTCAAAGTGAAATTCCTTTTTTTCAATTTCACCTCAAAATATTCAAAATTTGGGAAAACTCCAAAAATACAGTTTGTGCATCTCTTTGAGCTCTACAACTTTGGTATATAAAGCTTTTCAAGTTTTTGAATAAAATTTGAAGTAATTTTAAAAGTTCTCCAAATTAAGAATTGTCTCCTTTTGAGTTTTAAACTCTAATTCAAAAATTATTTGGTTTTAGGAAAAACTTTCTAAATGAAAGTTGTAGATCTTGAAAAATGGAACAACTTTTATTTTTGGATATTTTCATCTTTTATTCAAAATTTAAAAGTAATTTTGAAATCCCAAAAACTAGAATTTGAGCTCATTTTCAAATTTGAAATGTAATTCAAAAATTATTTGGATTCTGACAAAACTTCTTAAATGAAAGTTGTAGAGCATGAATTGTTGAGCAAACTGTATTTTGGGAGATTTTTGAGTGTAGTTCAACTTTTGAGAGTAATTTGAAAAAGAAAAATGGTGAGGTGGCTAGTTGCTACAAGACCCGGGGGAATTCTTCTTTCTCTTCTTCCCCATTCCTCCCCTGTCGCCGGGCGTGGCAGCCGCTCAGCGCGCTCTCTCCGGCTTTTCTTGAGACCGACCACTGCCCAAGGTCGCGAAGGCCCGAGCCATCTCTTTGAACCACCCTGCTCTATAAATTTGCATCGCCGGCCGCCCCCTTTCTTGCTTTTCCATCCTCCCTGTCACCGGCGGCCGCCATCATCATCGCCCGGTGAAATTCACCCTCTGTGCTCCATCATCACCCACACCACCTTGCCAGTAGCTCCGCCCCTTCTTTGCGCACCGTTTGAGCCTTTCCCCGCTCCTTGACATCGCCGGAGTGGCTTGAACAAATCTTTGTCGTTCTCACCTCCGTCCCACCGCCGCCGCCCGCCCCGCGTTCGTTCGTCCACGTTCGGCGTTTCTTCAAACCAACACGCGCCGTGTTGTGGTGAGCACCCTAAAGCTCTAGCCTTCCTTGTTTGCGTCGTGCTCCTGTGCGGTCGCCCTTACGTTGTTGTCTTGCGCGGCAAAGCCGCCGAGCCGCCATGGCCCGGCGTGTTGCTAGCATCGGCTACCATCTTGGTCAATCCGACCCTTGGTGCGGGTCGCGATGATGAGAGAGTGCGACCGGTTTCGCTGGATTGGTGGTTGGGCTCGTCGGCGACGAGCTCACGCTACCCGCCACCGTCGTCCTTTTCAAACCGAGAGAAAGAGGGAGGGGGGAGGGGATCGCCGGCGGGGCCGGCTTGTCACGGGCGGGCGTCTTGCGCGCAAGCAGGCATGCGGGCCGAGCAGCCGAAGTTGGGCTGGATCGGGCCGCCACGGTAATCAAAGCGCCATAAAGAAGTTTGTTTTTTTTTTTTTCCAAATGAATTTCTGAGCTAAGTTTTCACAATTTTGTTATAATTTCTTTTGGGCAGATAAAAATGTATAAAAATATGTTTTGGAATCCTTGAGTGATGATCTATGTAGGAAAAATGTTAACTCTGGTTTTTAGTAACCTTTGTTTACAATGAAAATTGCTTCTTTTAATTATTAAATGCAACTTCCATGATTTTTAATAATTAAAATATAAGTCTAAAAATTATGAAAGTTGTTTTGTGTGCTAATTAGATGATAATGATCTTAATTATGAAGTTTTATCATGATTTGACTAAGTTTTGTTTTATGCTTAATTAATACCTTGTTTTTAATTAAGGTTTAATTAATTATCCTTTGATTAATTTTGGTTTAATTAATCTTTAATTAATCCCTAGTTAGTAAGTTAATTAGCGGCTTTCAACAACTGTAAAAAATGGTTAATAAATTAGTAATCACATCTAATCACTATTAGGATTGCCTGATTTTGGGATTGGGTGATGACCCTAGGTCATTAACCCTAATGACCTTCGGCATTTTATGTTGATTGCGTATCGTTAGTCCGTCGTCGTCGACGCTAGCTATACCTTCTTAGTGCAACTATACCGTGAAGGAAAGTTGTACTCAAGATAGGTTGACAATCGTTGCATCATTATCGCATGTCTTTATCACTGCACCGTAATCATGCATTCTTGTCGTGTAGCTGTCGGCTCTGAGGAAGGGGTTGATCCAACTCCTGTTCTTGAAGAAGGTGATCGTCGTGAGGAGGTTGGATCTGATCTTGGTGATTGGGTAGCCGATCCTCACTTCATCGAGCCCCAAGGCAAGCCCCGGATGCATTCAGACCCTTCCTTGTATTTCGAAAATCTTTTATATCGTATGTTGATGATGTGATGCATTAGGTAACAGGAGTTGTGTGATATCCTAATTTGATGCATTTACCGTACCTTGATATAAACCCTGGATACCTGTTTTAATTTCGAAAATGCTAGTGTATGCTTAGCCCTGCAGAAAGCATAGGCTTTATGAAATGTTTTTAAAGATGTGATAACAAAATCCCCGTTGAGGGCAATTACGAAAACCTGATGCTACTTGCTGGTATCCCTTCACTTTGATCGGGTCAAGGGTACGCAACAAGAGCATGATGATGAGTAAATCGAGACCGGGTGGAGTGACTTGCACCAGGAGGGGCTAGTGCCCTGGTGTAGTGTCGCCACTTGTGCGTCGGTTAAGGACCGTCCGTTGTTTGGCCCTGGGATCATGAGGTTATTGGATAGTACTAGTCGCATGCTAATGGCGGTAAGCTCCCTTGTACTATCCACGACGAGAACGGACAACCGGGATGGGAAGTAGCGTGTACCCACACTACGAGTGCACCCGTCGACGGTTGTGACCGACGGCGTAGGGAGATGGTGTCTTGTACTCTCGTGGCTAGGACCCCGTTACAGTGCGGAGAAATGCAAGCGTGAGTTGATGTATGTAAGATGTTTGGTCATGCATACATCGTGTGGCTAGGAAGCCCCGGTGGGTATATGAAGCGATTCGAATCGTCGTGTGCTCCACGATATGGGAGCCGTGATCCGAGTCCCGGCATCGTAGTAATGATGGAAGTTGATGATGGAAAGTTTTGAATCCGTTACATGATTGACAAGTGCTTGATGTAGTAAAGTAAGGATTGGCTTAGTCTCTTGTTGCAAAAAGGTGTCTTTTGATCTTGCTAAAGCCTCACCTTGATTCCCACTAGCTTGGCATTCCCGAGTCTTCTCCCCAATTTTTTTTTGGTCGGGTAAGTCTTGCGGAGTACTTTTTTTTTGTACTCGGGGTTTGTTTAACCCACATTGCGGGTGAACCGCGTGAGCAAGTGTGTTACGGCCCTTGCCGCATGACGGTCGTTGATGAAGTGACTAACGAGGAATAGATTGTGTGGCCGTGGGCGGGGCACTTTCGTTGCGTGAGTGTAATAAAGTTAAGTAATGATACTTCCATTTGTTTTGTAATAATGCTACTCTGGTTTGTATAAGTTTGACAAAAGTTTTGTAAATTAAGTTATTGTAAGTCTTCCGCTACTACGGTATTTTGTATGAAAACTGTTGTAATCTTTGTGATGTCTCTCGTAAGTATCGATCCGGAGGAAACGTGGTTCATCGGGGTTTCACCCGACAGAACATTCTAGGTTATGTGGTACTCAAGTACGGCTGACAGAGGTCTTAAGGACAATGTCAGGTGCTTGTGGGCTATATAATTTAGAAGGTTCTGCCACACAGACACTCTTTTTAGCCTCCACCTCTATATTTTGTATCTGGCATTCAATCACCCTACCAGATAAGGCCTGTGATTCCTCCCTTTCCTTACCACTAGTCTCTCCACCACTTTCTCCATTCTCCCCATCTTTTTCCTCACTAGGTTTGACACCCCCTACTTTTGGTGTATATTCCCTAATCCTATTATCAATTTTCCCCAACTTCAGAACCTCTAAATCTACCTTATTTGACTGGAGGAACTTCTGTTCTACCCTGGCATTATATTGAGCTTCTGCAATAGCTGCCCTAAGTCTCTCCTCAGCTTGCATAGCATCTAAGATCTCTCTCCTCTCCCCACTAGAGTTCCCCAAAACAATATCACAATCCTCAGATAAAATATCCAGGTCATCTTCACTAATAAGGTCAAGAACAGTAAAGGGGTTATAGTTGGATTCCTTACCTGCCATGAAGTCCTCCTCCCTGTTGTAGACCAACTTCCCCAAAGATTTGTCCCCTTCCTTTCTTTTTCTCGAGCCTTGCACTTTGCCTCATAGCCTTCACAGGTGGATACCTTTTAGTTGGTTTGTGGCTGCTTCCAGGTCATCAGGTTTCTCTGAAGGTTCTTTGACAAAACAGTAGCTCACTTCGCCCATTTCACTGATTTTCTCACATGATTGTGACATCTCCTCCACTGGTGGCTCTTGAGGGTTGTGCATTTCCTCAGTGAACACCATCATCTCTCCAGTCTTTGTTAGAGCTGAGAGAGGCATAATGCTAGCTAGATCTCTCTCATTTGGTTCCCAGATTGTGTCAGTGTTTTCCTTTGGCTCAGCATTTCCACCGAGGTCAGGCCATCTCATTCCAACTATTTCCTCTTTTATCACCATCTCAGCCATCATTGAGTCATGTTGCACAATCTCTCTGCATACCTTCCCCCTTCCAGCACCTCCTTCTCCCTACTAACACACTCTTTCCCATTAGATGACCTCTCATGTCCTGTTTTACTATTTTCAGGTTTGTCTGATCTTTTCTGTTTAGCTTCAAATTCCTTTTTCATTTTTTCCCACTCAGTAAGTCTGCCATTCTCATCTTCATCCTCTTCCTCCGATTGATCCTCCTCCTTTTTCTTAGTAACATCACCTTTCTGATTATTCCCTTTCTTTTGTTGCAATTCAAGAACGAATCTAAAAGGGTACCCCTCACCATCAATGAAGATCTCCACATCTCCCCTGACTTTAGCAATTTCTCTGGCTCTGATTTTAACTCTCACTGGGCCATCCCTTATTAGGGATAATTCATCAACCACTAAAACGTCTCCTGCAAGCTCAGCCACCAGTTTAATTGCTTCTTCGGTTCTAGCTATGTCAGGCACCCTCAGAATCTGGACCCATCCTATTTCCAGTTTGCTTGTAGCTCCTGAGACCCTGTCAGCTTTTGATATTGCAACCTCAATGTTGTGTAGGGCTAGCTCAAACTTCTTGGATTTGGAGAAGGCATTCAAGATAAGTTGATTGGGAAAGACCACCAGAAAATCTGATTCAGCAACTTGTTTAACCTTCCAATCCCAATCCCAATTAGGGTCCACCAAATGTTTCAGCTCCTCCTCAATCCTGCCACAGTTGGCCTCCCCTTTGATCACTTGAATCGGCCCCATATTTTCATCCATTGGCTTTGAAGAAGCTCCTGGAATCTTAAGACTGAAAAAGCCTAAATTAGGGAAACCATATCCCCTCATGTTAAGACATGTTTCACCAGCTTCCTTGCACTGATAAGCCATATGACCCTCATGCTTACATTTGTAACAAGGGGGGATTCTTACAAGTGGCTTTGTGGTGACCCCTCTTTCCACATCTGTAACACAGACCTAGCTCCTTAGCCATGTATCCTCCTCTGAATTCATCTTTTCCCTCATTCTTGCTGCCAAAGGTTTGTCCCTGGGTATCATTCTTTCCCCCCCATTGTCTTTAAGAAGGATCAAATTCTTACCAAGATCAGCATCTCTTCTTTGCTCAGATCCATACTGTCGGCCCTGACCCCCTCCTTTCTGATTCTGCCACCCTTGTTCACCATTGCCTTGATTAGTCCATTTCTGATTACCACCTCTCTGTCCAGCCCATCCTTGATCAACACCTCTCTGATTCAGCCAACCTTGTTCACCTCCTCTCTGGTCTTGCCGGCTTTGGTCTCCTCTCAGCTCCTGAAACATGCGTAGATGTTGGCCTCCCCGATCTTGATCTCTTCCTTCTGGATATCCTTGCCTGAATCTTGGTCCTTCACCACCCCCCCTAAACTTGTCCCTCGACAATCTGTCTCTCAGGTCTTCTCCCTCCCAATCATTGCGGGGGACCTCCTCTCTGCGATCTATCCGCCTCTGTTGCTCCCTTGCCATCTCAGGATTTAGTGTGATTTCAGCATAAGATTTCCCAAGAGGTTTCGGATCTAGAATCCTAACTATCTTGTGAGCCGAGTCCCCCCACCGCCGCACTTCCTCCTATCGAGCAGGGAATAGCTTGTCTCCTATGGCTATTGGTTTAGGTTTCCAAAACCACCCTTCTGGTTGGGCCGGCTTCCACGAGTGACAAAATAGCTCCTCAATGTTTCGACCAAAATTCGACACAGGGCCGTCCTCTGTCTCCAGCCCAACTTGCACACACTGGGCCCAACTCGGACCCCCACTCAACAGATCAGGGAAACTATGAATAGGAAAAATTGGCTCCCCCTTTTTCTTCTTCTTCAACCTCTGAAGTCGACGTACCTCCCGAGAACAGAGACTTCCGAATTTCCACCGCCATTTTTGCCTTCTCAACTAACTGCGACCAACCTCCTCTGCAAGGAGCACTCCGGGTACCAACCTTGAATCTAACCAATTCCTTCGCCGCAGTTCTTTTCCCCTTCTGATTTAGGCTGAAACTCCCCCTATTGAAATCAAGAATCTCAACCCCCATCTGACCCTTATAATCCTTCTCAATCTGTTCATTGTGCGAGGCCGACCAAGCATCCCGAACGCCAATCTCGTCCATCCCCAGGAGGACGATTCCCCAACGAAGGAACTCCGCGCACCACACAACTCAGAGAAAACCAAGTTCTAGAGAAGTCTAGAACACCCGCTTTACTCTGTTCCGACCCACGACACCTGAAGGATCGAAACTAGACCGATGGAAAGGTAGAGCGGCTCACCGGGAATCGATTCTCCTACTTTTCGGGGATGATCAGAGTTGGGGCTCGCCGAGGTGGTCACCGGAGAATTCGCCTGACCAGTCGCCGGGAGAGTCGCCCACGTCAGCAGGCTTGACCTTTGAAATCCTGCCTCTTGGTAAAGCAACTTTTCTTGGTCGTTGAAAATATTACAATGTAAAGTCTTTCTACTATATTTGCCGTTGGCTCAGACTCCACATTGGAGTGGTGGGACTCGTGGCGCAGGCATTGGACAGGGCAAAAGATGAAAGGCCGACACCCTATTCGCCTTGGTGGCATGGGAGCTATGGAAGGAACGCAACGCACGATGCTTCCACGACAAGGCTTCAACTGTCGAACAGGTGCTAGCAACGATCAAGGCCGTAGCGGACCTTTGGATCGAAGCCGGAGCCGCGAAGTTAGGTTGCCTAATACGCGAGTAGTCCACCTAGGATTAGTGGCTTGGGTGCGACGCTCCTTTAAAATTGTAATCACCCAAACCCGGGATCAATCCTTTATAAAAAACAACCCCTTCTTAATACAATGATGCGCAAACCTTTTGCGTATTCGAGAAAAAAAGTCTTTCTACTATTTTTTCTCTCCCTTCATTTTTCTCACTTATTTTACTTCACCTCATCAACCACAAGCCTCCTTGGCCTCATCTTCCATCTCGACGCAAGTCACGCAACCCTCATCGAGGGATGGTGTTGGCTCGGGCAGTCGGGCTCGCCTCCGCTCCTGCCCCAACATCGCACTCCGCCTCCACGTTTAGGGACCATGCCACGTCGTGTCCATGTTGGCCTAGTCGGTGGCTTGCTACACGTCGACCTATATGCAGCGGTGGCTCTCCGCATTGGGTGCAAACATATTTCCCTTAAAAATCTAATACTGTTTTCAAATGCAAGTGTGTACCTCATATATATTTGTTTTGTAGTATAAAGATAGGTACAATTAAAATTTTGTGTAGTTCCAATACATAGATAGATCTACTTTTTAAATTATCATAAAATATACTATTGCACAAATCAAACTAAGCTTATATTGGAGTCGTCACTATGAAACTTGCTGTTGCTACTGAGAAAAGGGTGACTATAAAGTTGTGTGCTCGTCTCAAGGTGACGTCACGCCATGGCACGCGTCCACATCATCCATGAGCACTGTTTTAGATGGGCTCTTGTCAAGCATTTGACACATGGGCAGCAATGGGACGGAAGAACAATATTGTGCTGGGCTTTTGGCCCACATTGGTTAGCCCACGTAGCTGCTGCCTCTGCCGGCTTGTCACTGCTGCCCGGCCTGTGTGTTCTGTCTGCTGATCGGCCTGTGCGTCGTTTCGGCTAAATCATGCACACTATTTGGATGGGCTTTAGTTTTGGGCTGTACGGAGGCGGGGTGTAGCCTAGGCGTCAAATTTTGGGCCTCTATTTCTAGTACAAGATGCAGACACTGTCAGTAGTTAGCGAATCTAACCGCTACACATGCCTACCTAGATCAGCACAAACTGAACTAAAGAGAGAGTCCATTCAAAATATAAGATGTCTTAACTTTTATAAATACCTTTTTGCTATACATTTATACATAATATATGTCTAATAATAATATATATCTAAGTACGTTAGCAAATTGACTATTTTTTCACTTGCGAGTGTCTGTCTCTACGAACACCCGAGCTGTTGTTTTCACTACTACGAAAAAACATTTCTACAAGGCGGTGCTAGAGGCATTTTGTACAGCGGCCAAGCCCACCGCCCGTACTAGGGGTCGTACTAATCGGCCCACAAGATGCAGTGCACGGCGTGAGCCGCCGGTGAAAATTTGGTTTTCACAGGCGGCTCACATTGTCGCCCGCTTTGTGTAAATAGGCATTTACACAGGCGGTTGACAATGAGAGCCGCCCTGTGAAAAAAATTTTCATCGGCTCACACCGTGAGCCGCCTGTAATTAAATTTTTTTTTTTTCAAATATTAATATTTGCCTCCACACTGTGCTATATATTATATATATATATATATATATATATATATATAAGATATGCAAACATGAACTATAAAATTGCATCATATATACAACACATATTAATATTATAGATATATACACATAAAATCAAACATTAACCATAAAATTACATATATACACGTCAATGCATGTTATCTCGCACAACCTTGTAGTGTTTACATGTCATTTCGTTTCAAATTTAGACTGCTTAGGTCCGCGCCTCTAAACCTATCACTTGCTAAATCCCCTCTTCATCAAAATATGCTCCTTTACTTGGAATTATTTCTCTCATAATGAAACCGCACAAAATCGCCACTATATTTTCCATAGTGGACATTGTAAAAAGGCACGCCCTTTCCTTTCGTTTCGGCTGGAAACAAAGTTTAAAAGCATCATTGACACATGTCCAATATTAATATTTACAACTTTAATGAGACAACTTCATACATAGATATTATTTACCATATTTTTGTCCCCGACATATCGCCCCGGCGCCTTATAAACTCACACACGTAGTATCCACAATAGACCGATCCGGTGGTTGCTTGTGGCACTATGTAATGAGCAAATGATTATTTTAAAATTGTCATGCCTTGTGTATTATTTAAATGATGATATGTGTTCGGACAACTTACCCGGATAATGGTGTTGTATCGTCAACGGTACCCTAGGATCTTTTGCGGGCGTCGTCGACCGGTCCTTTTTGTTTCTTATAAAACCGCCATGCCCTATAGTTATGGAATATAAAACACTAAAGTTATTTAGAGACTCTCGAATCATATAAGTACGAATATAGTCGCATGTTGGCTCACCTTTCTAATTGAACCAAGAATGGTTGATACGACTCGGGAGGATAATGTAAGGAGTCTAGGACAAGCACCTTCCCTTCGAATGGATAAATATAAAAAACAATCCAATGCTCCTTTGCATGAATAAACGAGTGAGCGACACATGTACTTAGGGTTAACACGATAATTTGAAGTACGATACGAGGTCACGCTTACCCAAAGTTGTAGGGTGCCAATATAAAATCCCTATACCTATATCTCAAAGATTGCTCTACCGATATAGAGGGCATATTCGTCCTCGTATTTTCGTTGCAATTCCTTTCTGACTCCCGCAAATTGTTCCGTGTTTTGTCCTTCTCTATCTTTGCTCTATCTTCATTTGTAAGTACAAATTTGTGTATATTTTCTTGTAACCCTGATTGGACTCGGGTAACCGACCATCGATCCTCGTAGTTAACGATCTCTCGCTCGTGGTCTTGCAAACTACATACAACATCCACATATTAGAGTTTATCATATTCCAAATTTAATAATAACAATGTGTGTGCATGAGTGATACTTACAGGCACCAGATTGTAATGAGTTGGACGTCAAGTTTTCTATAGTTCAACAGTAGGTGCATGTCATCGAAGGTAACAAATGCCCCGCTTCTTTCCGTGCTAGTAGCAAACACGCCTGGCTGGTATATCAACACTAATCGCATGCAAAGCCAAGCATTCACCGCTCTCATGTACCGATCATGAAATCTTTTTATCGTCCATGGACCCTTTTCAAGCACCGCCCATTGCAAAGATAGGCCTTCCGGGCACATAGTCACGGGGACATTGACATAATCATCAACCGTTGGCTTTCTTATATCCTTAAGGGTCAATGGTGCATCCGATGGCGGTTCGACATGTACATCGCCACTTATGGCTTCCTTTGTTGGTGGCACGGCTTCAGTTGCTTGGCCGGTGGCTTCCTTATTCTGTGACGGTTCGAGCTCAACGACTCGTGCCGTCCGCTGCTTTCCAAGCCCTTTCAGAAATAGAGCTGTGCCAGCTGCTTTCCCCTTTTTTGGCTCATGGGGAGAAACCAATTTTGGAATTGGAAATTTCCTCTTCTTGGTGGCCGGTGCTTGTGGGGGGAGTTTTCTCCGCTTCCTTATGCTTTGGTGGTGGCGGGGAGTTTGCTCATCTTCATTCTCGCTTTGGTGCTTGCGGAGGAGTTTGCTCTACCTCTTTTTCCAATTGTCGTGTCTTTCTTGGTCGGAGGAGTCTGCTGCTTTCAGGCATGTTCTCGGCTGGCCCCTCGAGCTCATCCAACGAGAATGATAGATCATGTATTGGGGATGACGATGGTGGCTCATAAATGTATGGGGATCTTTGGAGCATGCATTGGCGATGGTGATTGTCGACTTGTTTCGCCTCTTGGGATGCTTCATGCACCGGTGGAGAGGGTGCCGTTGGTGGATCAATCAACCTTACGCACCGCCTCGGCCATTGTATGAAGTTCTTGATTGCTTGTCCAAGCTTCTCTATACCCAGAGGTCGGGATGTCGATGAAGTCGTCTTCATATCCACTCTCGACCGTCAACACTTCGACCCCGCGCAGTATGCCGATTCCATCTCGACACCATGGAACCTACGCCCGTGTATAGCATATCCCGTGGCCACTTGCTTTGTATGTCGATTCCCGAGGCCATATCCAATTAGCAATGAGCAAGGCCAAGGTTTATCAATATCGCCAACCGGATAGTGGTCCGGATTTGATGTTGACGCTATACCGCTTTGGAAATGGCATAGATTGTGTGGCCATCTCCCGGCTACCCAAGGGTTGAGCTGGGACAAAGCCGCATACATGAAGGAGCTTGAGATGACATCTGTTGAGCAGACATCGCGCCCCGCCAACCGCTTCATCACTTCGGGATCGTGGTTTTTCACGAAATCTTCCATCAAATCCTTAAACTTTTGGGCGGCTCTTTGCTCAAAAAAATTCTTCATATCCATCTTATGTCGTTCTCTTTTTCTTATATATGGCTTTCCACTCTTCGCCAAACCCTTCTTTCCGTGTGGTTCTCGATGAGACGCCCTGCACACGGCCTCGGATGCTCGGGGTTACCTACAACATGATATTTCATGTCGTTGTCGGTTTCTATTTTACTCGAACAAAATGGAAAATATAATTGTTACCTAGAGCATGGGAAAGGCTGTCCCTCTCCCTCTCAGGACTTGAAGGCACCTGTCTTTTTCCGTGTTTGTTGCTTCCAAAACCTTCTCGGCAACCGGCTTGATCTCATCAGATGAGAGATCTCATCGCTCTCATCGGTGTTTGCCTTCCGAGCGCGAAGCCAATTCGCACCGCTCGGCACTATATCGGTCAATGCCAACTTGCCCTCTCTCCTCTTTGCTTCGTCTTCGCCTCCATTTAGGAATCTTGGTCTTGTAGCCACCAAAGTGCCGAGGTGGTGATGGTAAATGTTCTTCTTCGCAAGTTCCGAGGCGGCTTGGCTCTTAGCCTTGGAGTCATCGGAGTTTTTATTTTTACTAAAACGTGCCCTTGTTCCGCTTGTGATAGGGTACCGCTCGTCGGGTCCCGCCCCTTCTGCAGCCACTTTTTATTCATATCGTGTCTATAATTCCGGAATGATATTGCACAATGCTTCATGACATGACCCTTCACCAAACCTTCTCGTTTCCCTCCGGAAAATGAACTTAGTGCACAATCGAGTCCAACAATTCTTCCTCTTTCCTTCGGGCACCATACTCCAATCACTCCAGGAGATATCAAATTCTTCCTTTACTAACCATCCAATGGCGGCCCTAAATTTAGGTAGCGCCTCTAGAGGTGCTAAGGGCTCTCCGCTTCGGGCTAACCTCTCCGTGATCCTATAAACTTCTTTCGGGAAATCTATTCCTTCCTCTATCTCCTCGTGCCCGATCACTCTTTTCTTTTGTACTTCTTCGCTCGGAGGATGTCCCTTGGTCGTTTGAGGCGCCGTGTCCTTCCGAACATCTTGTGACTCGCCTCTATTTCGGCATCAACTTGAGAGAGCACCTCCTGTCAATTCAATTGTTAAGTACATACATACACTTGTATTATTCTCTCAGATAGACAATCTACGAGCATATATACCTCATCATTCAATGGCTCATCTTCAGGCTCGTAATTAGGGTCACGTTCCAACTCAAGACGGGCCTTCTTAGCTCTAGGAGATTCACGTGGTGATACGCCCGGGCTCCTATAAGGTTCGGATCCAGAGGAGTCGATCCCCGCCTCATCTATCCGGGCATCGGCCCGCTCAAAGATTTGATGGAGTACTCATCCGCATGAAATATAAGTATAACCATGGAATATAAGTGTAAACATGGAATACAAGTATATACTCTAATTACATAGCCTAATTAATGAATATTAAATAGGAAACCCTATTTAACAAACTAATTATTATTTCACAAACCCTAAGTATACATGAAATAATAATAACTTACCCTAATTAACAAACCTCTAATCCCTAACCGTAATCACTAACCCTACGTGGGGGCAGCCTAATTATCAAAACCCTAACTCTAAATAACTCTAATTATCAAAACCCTAACAAAAACATCGCTAACCCTAATTACAAAACTCTAACTAATATTACACGCTCGAATTTACTCTAATTAACTCTAACAAAAACATCGCGTGAGGCAGCCTAATTATGAAAAACCCTAACTCTAATTTACTCTAATTATCAAAACCCTAACTCTAATTAACTCTAATTATCAAAACCCTAACAATAACATCGCGTGGGGTAGCCTAATTATCAAAACCCTAACTCTAAATAACTCTAATTATCAAAACCCTTACAAAAACATCGCTAACCCTAATTACAAAACTCTAACTAATATTACACGCTCGAATTTACTCTAATTAACTCTAACAAAAATATCACGTGGGGCAGCCTAATTATGAAAACCCTAACTCTAATTTACTCTAATTACCAAAACCCTAACATAAACATCGCTAACCCTAACTAACAAAAACCCTAACTCTAATTAACTCTAACTAACACTAATTAACTCTAATTAACAAAACCCTAACTCTAATTAACTCTAACTAACAATAATTAATAAACTATTTACTAAATAACCAAAAAAAAGCCTGGGGCAACCCCTACCTAACCAAAGCCCAATAGGGCTCTTAAAGAAGGCCCACCTGGCGCCCCCAGGCGAACACCGGCATGCTTTGGGGGAGGCGGCGGCGGCGCCACGGCGGTGGCGGCCGCGGGGCGGGAGAAGGCGGTGGGCGGTCACGGCGGTGTGGAGGTCACGGCGGTGGCGCCACGGTCGGTAAGGCTCCACGCAGCGGTGGGCGCGGCGGCGCTTCGGGAGGCGCGGCGGCTAATTTTGGTGGCGGCGGCAACTGTCAGCGGAGGGGAGGGGCTGTGGGCGGGGCGCGTGGGAGGTGGTGCGCGGCGGTCCCGGCGGGAGGCCCGGCGGCGGTGTGCAGCGAGGAACGGTGGGGCGGCGGATTTGGACAACTCGCCGCGTCAAACCGAAAATCGCGCGCCACCGGTGACTTAGAAAATTTGGCATCCCGCTTCGGTTTTATAGGGGTTAGTACTGGGCGGGTGACATTGACCCCCCCAGACTAATGATTAAATGCGGCGGCTCTCCTTGACCGCCGCTGTATTAATCGATTAGTACAAAGCGGCTGCCTCTGAGCGCCGCATGTACTAATGGATTAGTACAGCGGCCGCCAACAAGAGCCGCCTGTACTAATTAATTTTCCTTTTCTTATTTTGGCTGAAAGTTTGGAAATTCATAACAATTGTAGAAAAATCATAAAATAGCAAATAAGGATGTTTTGGAATCCTTGTGAGTATATCTTTGTAGTGGAACTATAATATGGCATGTTTTAGTTTAAATCCTTATGAATTAATTAAGTTTCTATTCTTAGGGTTTGTGAATTAATTAAGTTAGTAAATAAAGATTTGTTAACTAGGGTTACTTAATATTTCATGTACCTAGGGTTTATGATTTAATTAAGTTATTAATTAAAAGTTTGTTTGTTAGGGTCAGTGATTTTTAATAATTAACTTATAAAACTTGAGCATGTGATACTTCTACAATTGTCATGATTTAATATTATTTCATGTATCGGTTTGTTATTTAATTAAGTTAGTAATTAAAGTATCTTAATTAGGGTTATTTAATATTTCATGTACCTAGTGTTTGTGAATTAATTAGGGTTAGTGATTATTTCATGTACTTAATTAGGGTTTATGGATTAATTTAGTTAATAAATAATGCATGGTTTATTAATTTGAGTTATTTATTATTTCATGTCCAATAATATAGAATCCAAAGGTAAACAACAAGAGGAAATATAATTAAACATCTTGCTTAATAAGAAAGAGTAGCATTAGGTACAAATGATAAGTGATACATGAGTTACATGAAAAACAATCTAGCGTGCTCTGATCCTTCCTTGTCCATCATGTCGCACCTGGGCAAAAAGAGGTTTCATGGATACTTTTTTCCACATTTTTGATCTTTTCTTCAAAGTTTGTAAAAAGAGACATTTCGCTAAACTGGTTAACATCCTCTAAATCCATTACACCATCAACTCCTACAACTTGTTGCTTTCCCGGGGATTGCTACGTGCTTTGGCTTTTGGGTACTTTTCTTTTCATTCGTAGATAGAATTTGTTCCACATAGAACACTGCGGCAAAGACGGTTAGCAAGGATCCACGGATCATCTTTGTAACCTACTTTACTTAGATCAAGAACTCTCTCGCCATAGTTATCCACAAAGTGACATGTTTATCTTGAACCCATCGACATCGGAACACGTGAATGCAGCGTGGACCATATTCAACCTCCCATATGTCATCAATGAATCCAAAGTATGTAGTTTCTTCACCCGGTTGTATCATCTACAGCCTCACATCGAACGCCACTATTCTGTGCCATGCGCTTAGTGTCTCTAAAACTGGTGGAAAATGTGAAGCCACTAATGTCATAGCTCGCCATGATATGACCTCGGCTTGATGGTCCAGACGCTAAAATCTTGATGGTTTTCGATTCATCCGTCATGTCCAAATTCTTTAGCCATGCGGTGAACCGACGCTTGTGTTCTTTGTGTACCCAAATCATTTGTGCATCCCGGATTCTTCTTACGAAGCTCTTTCATGTGCCGCTTGGTGAATGGGTCCATTATTATGAGTTGTTGTAGTATGTTGTAATGTACCTCTAGGACTATGTTGTAACTGGGTGGGATGAATGATTTCCGTCCCATCCTCCCTCGTCCACCAAGCCTTCCCTCATGTCGCAACGGAGGCAAACCAATTGATACCTGGTCTTTTAGGAGATTATTACATAATGGTCCTCCGCACTCAATGGCCTCTTCTCGTAGTGTATGCCTCTATCATGGAACCCTCGGATGAGCACGATTTGACATATAGCTATTCAATAATGACATGAAACGCTCATACGTCCACATTTCATGGAAATACATGGGACCCAATGCCTCAATTTGAGGCACCAAATGAATAATAAGGTGTACCATGATATCAAAGAACGATGGGGAAAGCACATCTCTAATCGGCTCAATGTCTGCAGCAAATTTTTGTAGGGACTCTAACTCATCACGGATAATTACCTTCTCGGATATCTTATTGAAGAAGTAGCACAACCGTGTGATTGCCATCTTTAAGAACACCGGATTTATAGCCCCGATGGCAATAGGAAGAAAAGTGGTCAGCATTACATGACAATCATGTGAGTTGTAGTTGGTGAGTGTAAGGTCTTTCATCGAAACAAGACTCCTTATGTTAGAGCGTAAAACCGATGGAACTTTTAAATTCTTCAACCACACACACATTGCATGTTTCTCCTCTCTGCTCAAAGTTATAGCTTGTTGCCGGTAGATGGTACTTCCCATTCTCTAGGAGTACTGGGGTGAAGTTCTTTTTCGATCTTTAAATGTTGCATGTCCAAACGTGAATTGAGACCTTCTTTTGTCTTGCTCTTTATGTCTAGCAATGTTCCAACTACTGTTGTCAAACACATTCTTCCGAACATGCATACCATCGATTGCATGTCGTACATCTAAGTCTTTCCAAGATGATAAGTACTTAAAGAAAATAGACTTCTTCTTGAATGTGTCCCCCTCATTTGCCTTCACAACCTTTCTTGGTTTTCCATCTTTGGTCTTTTTTCCAAACCCAAATTTGATATTCTCAACTATCTTATACACTCTGTGCCCTTTACTATAACCCGATGGAGCAAGAGATTTTAATTCATCCATATTGTCAAAGTACTTATTCATCTTTTTGTAAGCGGTACTTATGGCCCGCCCGGTAGCCACCTTCTATGCCTCATGTACACTATCTTGTTGGATGGAGGAAGAGACACGTGCCATGTTCCATCTATGCACTCTACACAACCAACCTTTCCCTTGCGGCCTCGATAATGAGAAGAGAGCGGGATAATCATTAATTGTGATAATAATAATTGCTCTCGTGTGTGAATCTCTTTACGGAATGCATCGATCATTTTCACACCAACTTCCCATAGTATTTGCATCTCTTGCATTAAGGGCTCTAGAAATACATCCATATCAACTCCAAGGTTGTGTAGGTCCGTAAATAAGAATGGTTAGCAAAAGATATTTTTTTTTGACACACCCATGAAGGAAGGTTGTATATTGTCATGATCACCGGCCATGTGTTTGGCGTCTTTGCTCCTCTCGGCAAATGGATTCTTTCCATCGCACTCGAGCAAACCTTACATTTCGTGGATCCTCGGCAAAAGTCCGGATATTTCTTATCGAATTCTTGCCATTGCTTTGCATCTACCGGATGTCGTAACTTTCCATCATCTTTTCTTTCATCGAAGCATGCCAGTCATAAGTTCTCGCATCATCGAGTTTGCAAATAAACACCTCAAACGATCAACCACGGGGAGATACCATATCACCAATGCAGAATTCTTCTCAACGCATAATAGTCCACTTCGATATTGCTAGTGGCCTTTGAACGTTTGTCTTGTTGAGTCTTTGTTTGGGTCTTCTTTCGCTTCCTCCCTCGAAGAAACAGAGAGGCTGCATTCTCTTCCTCTTGATAATCTTTATTCGCCTTGTACCTACTAGCACCACAGTTTGGACAAATTGTCTAAGTCTTTATATCGATCACCCGATATAGAATACAATGATTTCTACATGCGTGGATCTTCTCAACACCCATCGTAAGTGGACCGACTAGCTTCTTTGCATAGTACGTATTAGCGTGCACTTTGTTCTTCTTAGGAAGAAGGTCTCCAAGTACACGCAATAAATCATTGAAGCTAGCATCGGACCAACCATATCTAGCCTTAATCGTCAAAAAATCAAGAACAGCCCAAAGATGTCGACCACTCTTTGGAACAACCTTTCGACTGTCGCACAAAGGCTCCTCTCGCTGCCTTCTTCAAGGCCTCCATTCGCTTCATAAAGAATATTGATGGATCCACACAACGGTTCATTATTGCCTCTAAGAAATCTGCATCTTCAATGGCATCGGTGTTAGCATGCCGAAGTTTCATTGACATTGGACGTAGCATTATGAGTTTGATTGATATCTTGCATAGTATGATGGGTTTCATTGAAATCGGCATAGCATCACATTCATTGAGATATGGCATTGGACCCTCCACATTGATGTTACTTTGTGTTGTTGTCGGGTTGTCCGCATATAAGGTGTAGAACTACCCTCACCATGTTTTGTCCAAATCAAGTAGTCCTCCATAAATCCTCTCGCAAAACCAGATGAGAATGGATTGCTTCCACATTGTCAAATACCACAATATTTTTACGATCTCACAAGATGGACAACATATGTGCTTCGCCTTTGTTCTCTCGAGCATGTATCTTCACGGCATCAATAAA
The DNA here is from genome assembly GCA_015844335.1 of Chrysopogon serrulatus. Taxonomy (NCBI): domain Eukaryota; kingdom Viridiplantae; phylum Streptophyta; class Magnoliopsida; order Poales; family Poaceae; genus Chrysopogon; species Chrysopogon serrulatus. The sequence continues at coordinate 64,266 of JADLZL010006522.1, forward strand.
TTTTTGAACCTCCACTACATATGATGGGTCTAATCTTGATAAGTTATACATCCATAATGACCTCTCCATATTTATCTGTAATTAGTTAAGAAAATATTGTATGTCACTCATTTTTATAGTTATAAAAATTAATTAAATGTAGGTGGCATCATGATTAACAAACTCTAAGTATAAGCAATAATAACAACCCCAAATTAACAAACCCTAAGTACATGAAATACTAACTAACCCTAATTAATAAATGGAGATGGCATCTTGATTAACAAACCCTAAGTGTAAGTAATAATAAAAAATCGTAATTAATAATCCTTAAGTACATAAAATACTAACTAACTCTAATTGATAAACCATTAATTACTAACTAAATTAATTCACTAACCCTAAGTACATGAAATACTAACTAACTCTAATTAATAAATAGAGATGGCATCTTGATTAACAAACCCTAAATATAAGCAATAATAACAAACCCTAATTAACAAACTCTAAGTACATAAGATACCAACTAACTCTAATTAAAAACCATTAATTACTAACTAAATTAATTCACTAACCCTAAGTACATGAAATACTAACTAACCCTAACCAATAAATGAAGATGGCATCATGATTAGCAAACCCTAAGTATAAGCAATAATAATAAACCCTAATTAACTATCCCTAAGTATATAAAATACTAACTAACCCTAATTAATAAATAGAGATGGCATCTTGATTAACAAACCCTAAGTGTAAGCAATAATAATAAATTATAATTAATAATCCCTAAGTACATAAAATACTAACTAACTCCAATTAATAAACCATTAATTACTAACTAAATTAATTCATTAACCCTAAGTACATTAAATACTAACTAACTCTAATTAATAAATGGAGATAGCATCTTGATTAATAAACCCCAAGTATAAGCAATAATAACAAACCCTAATTAACAAACCTTAAGTACAAAAAATTACCAACTAACTCTAATTAATAAACCAATAATTACTAAATTAATTCACTAACCCTAAGTACATAAAATACTAAGTAACACTAATTAATAAACCTAGAATTCTAAAAGTATTTATACAATTTAAAAAAAAAAAATTGCTAAAACTCTCTCTCTCTTGCCCTAGCTATATATGAACCCTAACCCTAACCCTAGATTTAGAGCACCTCCAATACAAGAATTGAACCAACGAATCACTAAAAAAAAATAGCGGCAACGACATTAACTAACCTTTTGGAAGTTTCTCACCAAAGAAATGAAGCTCAAAACCTCCCCCCCGGAATCGCCACTGGGTCCGCCATCGCGTACACGAGCACGGGAGTAATCGTTTTTGTCCGGAGGTAGAAGAAGGGAATTTATAGCATTATTAACAGGCGGTTGGTAAGGAGAGCCGGTTTGGAAAACGGTTTACACAAAGGCTCTCTTAAATTTGTGTAAATAGCTATATTTACACAAGGCGGTTTACAATGTCGGCCGCTTTGTGTAAATGGTATTTACACAGCGGTTGGTATTATAAACCGCCTGTGTAAATACACCTATTTACACAGCGGGGAAGAATTAAGAGAGCCGCCTGTGTAAACCGTTTTTACACAAAGCGGTTCTCTTGTTGGGCCCATGTATTTTTCTCGGGCGTAATGAAATTGTGAACCGCCTGTGGTAAAAAAACAACGTGTCGGGAAAAATGGTTTTTGTACTATTTCTATCAACCGTTGAACAATGGAGATCCTACACGGCTAAGAAAATATGAAAATCATGTGTCTATTGCTCTGTGCATATATATAGACAGACAACTGAAAAAGAACAGAACAGCCGATAGCAAGACAGAGAGAAAACGGAGTACAAACAGGGCAAGCAACTCCTAAAAAAGTAATAATGTACTTTCAAATCCGTAAAAAAAAAAGACTCTGCAAAGGACATACGTAAGACGAAGCTCCCTCTACTGTACAAGGCGTGAGCATATACGAGCGATACGCACGCGCGCGCCGGCTGACGTACACGGTACTACATGACATGCATGGAGCATGCAGACGCGTGCGTTCCATGAAATAACGCTAGCTCGCCAGGCCGGGTTAGGGGCCGGGGGGGGGGGCGGGGCGGGGCGGGGGGGGGGGGGGGGGGCGGGCTCGCGTGCGTGCTCTCTGCTCCCATATAGCAGTCCCGGCCCATCCCATGCATGGGCAGGGCAAAATAGCCTAACGGATCGGAGAGAGTGTGTGCAGTAGCAAGCAACGGCCTTGCACTGTATTAGTGCGTGGCGTCACGCATGCATGCGTGTACGACGGCCATATATGATACGGAGTATATACCATGCAGGTCAAGGCATGAAGCTGCCCTGCGTCATCACAGCGTGGAACACGGTACACCGTACGTAAGTACAGTGCATACTTGGGGTGGGGCAAACCATTGAAGTGCTGCCTGCTGTGTGTGTTTGACCCTGACCGACCATACGTAACCGTATGTATATATATCTACGTGCGTCGTACGCGTGCACGGCCGGTAGTATATACTAGTACGCACACGCAGTCACAGTTCCATGCAGCACGCACGCACGCACTTACGTGCCGTCATCACTGGCCAGCGGCTAGCTAGCTCCATTATCAGCCACACACAGGCATCTCTGCATGCAGCATGCATGCATGGGCATGCCGATCCATTTGGAGCCAGCTCGCACGTGTACAGTGTACTCCCACGCACTGGAGTAGTACGTCACGCGGTCACTAGAGTAGAGAGCAGCTTACTACTGCTCCCTCCGTCCTTTTTATTTGTCGCTTCGCTTCTCGAGACACAAACGCTTTGGTAATTTTAATAAATAATAAATATTATTAATTACTATTATAATTAATATCATCAGAAAGATCTTTGGATCTAGTTTTTTAATAAAATTATTTGAAGATATAAATATTGTATGTATTTTCTATAAATCGTTTCAAACTTGTGGACGTATCTACGAAGACATGTAAAAAAGGGAGGGAGGGAGGGAGTAGCTCGTAGTAGTACTATAGCTGTGAAGTTAACGGGCCTGTGTAGCAGGGGGCGGGTACTGCGGGGCATGTGCAGCGTCCTGAGACTCGTCCCCTGCCGGCGCCCTAGCGGAGCCGTGCTCTGCTGGTACTGGCACGGATTGCAATGCGATACCAAAGCTGCGGCGCCGCGCGGTCTACGTGTGGGCCATCCTATCCATGCCCATGCGCCACTGGGGCCACGTCCCAGTATTAGTTGCTGGTAGACCACCAATGCATACCGTACATACGTCGTATACGCATTGCTCTACCGGCCCTCTACAGTACTCACCCCGTCAGTCCGTACTTTTGGGTGCAGTGGCCACGAGTTGGTGACACGTACGTACTACGCCTTTCGTGCGCGTAGCGTAGGCAAGCAGTGATGTGTGAAGGACGAATTCCCGACACGGCCGGCTTCATCAGGTCGCAGTAATTTGCTTATGGTCACCTGATGATCTCTGTCGTCGCATGTTCAGGGGCGGATGCAATGTTTGGTGTGTTCGGCTGGTCATATATATATATATATAAGCTGACTGATAAGATAAACTGTCTAATTTATTATGAGAAAAAATATTATTTTAAATGACTGATAAGTCTAATTTAGAAGATAAACGAACACCACGAGTAGTACTAATTGTAAACGACTACACTTTGACTTGGCCAGAGCACACTCCGCTCGTAGCCGCAAATAAAGCGTACGGCACGGCCCCGAGGCCATTATAGAGCGACACGCATGCATCAAAAACAGCTGCGGCCACCGTCGCGTCCGAGGTCTTAAACAAGGCAATGCAAATGGCTAGAGTAGCCTGCCTGCATGCATGCAAGCTGCTGCAGCTCAACGCATGCAGCCTGAAACGCTTGCAGATGCAGTGCCAGTGCAGGTGCAGCAGGCCCGTGCATCCACTACCACCACCACCGCACCACGCATTGGCCCTGCCGGCCCGGCTCCTACTCGTCCGTCATCCATCCGATCTATCCATCCATCCATCTGGAGCTCACATCCAACAGGACACATCGGTTTCAGTGGCAGAGATGCATCGTACCGCACCACCAGTCCAGTCCAGTACCGCCATCCATGGATGTGCATGCATGCATGCATCCAACAGGACACAACGGGCACGGGCAGTACGTAGTATTCCGTACGTACTGTAGTAGAGTACTACTAGCACGCCTTTTTCTTTCTTCCTTTTTTCTTTTTGGCTCGGAGCGACTCTGACCAGAGACACGAGAGTGACCGAGTGAGCATGGCCACACAGGGCTGCGTCGAGATTCGTACTGAGCGCCGTGCAGTGCATCTGCTGCTGCTTCAGGCTTCTGGCATGGCATGGCAATGGCCAATGGCATGAGGACATGCAGCAGGCTGCCGGGAGCAGAGATCAGAGTGCGGAGTTATGTTTTTTCCACTACTGGTAGGAGTACGTGACATGAGGATGCCGCAATGTACCGTACCGTGGCATGTGCCGCGCCGAAGGACCGTACCGCACCGTGTGTCGTCATCGTCTGTGTCACGTTTGCACATTCACTCCATATAGCGGTGACCTACGGCACCTAGCAGGCTAGCACAGTAGCACGTGAATTCCTTGCATCTTCGTGCTGCTCGGACTCGGACTATCCATTTGGTAGGGGCTCCGTTACCTGAAAACAAATGTTTACCAAGACGAAGGAGGAGCTCTGACTGATCACAGAAACCTCGGCTTTACGGTATTCGGCTATTTGTACAATGTAAATAGATTGCCAGAACTAGTATATGATGGTTATATGAAAAAATGTGAACAATAGAAGTCGAAGTTGTTGAAATGGTAAGTCTTTCTACTTCTGGAGTTCATTCTGGTAGAATTCAAACAACGTTTCTAGTTCGGATTTCAAATTGCTCGGTATGCATGATTTCTCATTTTTGTCTTTTAGAAACCGTCCTTGGGACTTGTTTGACACGACTTCGGCTTTGGCATCAACTCTGTCAGAGGAGCGGTACCAAACATTTTAAGTGGAGGAGCTATTTTTGGTGAATAGTAAAGGAGTCGTATTCGTTCTTAGGTCCAGAGCAGGAGTTTCTATTTATAGCTCCTCATCATTTGCTCCAACTCACTTGAGGAGTCTTGCCAAACAAGCCCTTATAAATAAACTGCCTTGTGGTAAAATTGTCCACCTTGGTTGGTGCTCGCATTTTCTGAATTTGCTCTACAATTTAACGGATGGTAGTTAGCGTTCCCATTGAAATGTAACGAGACACCTATGGTAACTTCATCGGTCTTCGAATTTGTCAGTCCAGTTCAATTATTTTTAGATACTCATAGGAGTAGCGTGTGCATGCATGTGTGCTTAAAAAGTTTTGTTGGTTTCACAAAATAAGGCATTCTCATAAACAATACCTTTGTGCATGTTTGTCCGGCCTGTGACCTGTTTGGATCACCTAGGAGCAAATGTTAGTCTACTAACTGTTATTAGAACTAAAATCTAGGAGTAGCTTTAATCCTCCTGCCCAAACAGGCTCCTACATTGCACGTACTGTGACGACCGTATTTATTTATTGTATCGAATCGCACACACAGGTGATCAAGACCAACCAACCGGCCCAGCAGATTTGCAGAAACCGCAGCGTAGTATGCACAGAGCACGAGGCAACCAAGTGTGGGTAATGTGTTGGTTAAGAGGGGTAACTAAAGCTGCAAGATGAACAGAGCCAATAGCAGAGAGCCACCTCGATCGCTCGCTCGCGTGCTGCCGTCGTCATCGATGTTTGTACTAGTAGTATTTGTACACAAGCGGACAGGCTTTAATTTGTTTGGTCGGTGCCAAAGGGAAAATGTTTAGCGTCGGTGGCGTATAGTACTACTATCGCAGTATACTATACCACCATGGAAAAAAGTAGTTAGATGGAGGATACTAGTACAGTATTTGCGGGCGAATTAACGAGGAAGACCCAACCCTGCTTCGCTCGTACAAGACGATCCTAAAGATGTCGTCTGCCAGTTTCTGTCACCTCGATGCCGATCGAGACCAGGTACTCCGTGCTATCCATGCAACCACGCTGCAGGTGAGACATTGTTCACGACTAACGGTCAAAAGCATGAACAGGCAGGCAGATAGATCCTTGACCCTTCACATGCATTACTACATTACAGTTTCCTTTCCCTTTTACCGCCGCTTTATCTTTCACTGTCTCTGATTCTTGCGCAGCAGCAGCAGGAGGCATCCCACCGATTCCCCTTCTGCCGTCTCATCCTTTTGCTTTTCTATACTCCTATCGCTATTCCTATCTAGGAACTCCCAGGAACGTTTCATTACCATGCCAAATTTTCAGCTGCGCATTTGCTAATCTGGATCACAATTCATGCTCAAGCCTGACCAGATTCAACTGAATATCTGTTGGGATTTCACCTTCCACTCTGAAATTTTCGACAGATAGTATCAGGGTAGTTCTTCAGTCTTCACCTAGGATTCCAGGAAACGGGAATACGGAGTGACAGCAGGCAACAACCGGTCAGAAGTCAAAGCCACCAATCTTAAATTCTCAATCACATCTCACGAGCCATGATCATTCAAGTACAGGTCCGGAGGTCCCCAGGATGGTAGGTGAGTGGTGAGATCACAGCACGTGACTCCCCCGTCCCATCCCCCCTGGGCCCAAAAGTCTAGTCAAACCTTGCTATCTCACCAAGTCTCCAAGAACTCACCATCAAGCAAGATTATAACAGTAACCAACTTGGCTAAATGAATGCTCTCAAAGCAGACAGCTTGTCTGATGTAGAGGACAAGCAAGCTGATAAAAGTATAACACCCTGCATTCCAGCCAGGAAACAAGGCTCTGACCTTATTAGAATTAGAGAAATGGTTTTAATAGAACTAGAATTCTTTTTTTCGCCCTGCCACAGCAATGAGCACAGCAAATGCAGGCATCATTTTGCTTCTCAGGTACTACACCACAGGGACAGATAAAAAAAGGTTATGCACATGATTACAACTTTGCAAACCTCTGAAGTCACATCAATCTATCACTGTTCCCTCTGCACTGGAGATCATGATCAAGGATCAGTTCAATTCAAGCATCATTTCACCTTTTGCCGATTTGCAATGATTTTACACCTCATGCTCATGCTGATGCACCCTAAAACCTCATTCTAACAGATTTCCCAAAGGCAAAGGGAAAGACAAGGGAAAAAAATGTATGTTTATTAACGTCCCTAAAAAAAAGAGAACCAAATGGGGGGACAAGGGTTTCTCTAAGCTGTGTGGTTAATGATGTACAGATGCAGGCCGATCCTTGTTTCAACATGGCTGTCCACAGGCAAATGGTTAGTTGCAAAATCGCCCAACTATCCTGCAAAAACAGGTCCAACCAGCAGAGAACACGCTATTAGGATTTCAGACTATTGAGGAGTTCTAGATTTTTTGCAACAAATCACCAGCCAACAAAGTGGTTACCTTTATGTTAGTTTTTGTGCAATGTGCTTCTCAGCCGTCTGACTGGAAGCTATGAAAGCCAGATGAAAAAAATAACCAGGTTTTCACCTGATCATCCAGCCAATCTACGAACCCAGTTATTGTTCATCAAGGACCGGGCAACCTGTGTCATCAGCGCCACTGTGTAAATACAAGGCATACATGTAAAAGCAAGCAGTATTATCAAGAATCGACCAAGCTTCCAAGCCTACCTAAGTTGAAGTAGAAAACAAACTCCAGCCAGATGCCTATGTCAGCCAAATTAGTAGAACATTTCTCCAGAGCTGTACGAATATGGCAAAAGCTCTTCCACCTCAATTCTAGAGCTGAAATAGCCCATGTTTCTTCTTCTGTGGCGGATGCTTTCAACCTCAGCCATGAAAATACTGTACACTGGTCTGTGGTCAGAAAAGCGAGACTCTCCACGAACATAGGACAACTGCATGAGGCCATTGCCATACCACAAAATACGATCACACCTTCAATAAGATTGAAATAAAAGATACATCAGGGAATTCCTTCGAGTAACTCAATGGAGGATGCAATTCTTGTGGATAATAGGGCAGAAGAAATTACCAAGCAGGTGTTCTCCGCTTTTCTTTGGGACGCACACCAGAATACCGATCTGAGTTGAATGAGTATTTATATGTTGGAGGAAAATAAATCCTGCCTTCTTTCCATCCCTGGAAAACACGCCCACATCTTCGTTCTATCCGTAGCTGTTTTCAAATAAGTAATTTCAAACATGATCCTCACACAGTCACACTGGCTATAAAAAGGTGTAGTGTAACAGAGCAGTAGCAAATTACCTGATCTTTCTCCAGTAGTTGTTTCCAGTTATGCATTTCAACAAGAGCTTTAGCTGAGCAGTATGAAAGAGCAATCCGATAATTCAAATCCCCAAGCCAAATGACACGACTGCAATTAGAAAAAGAAGGAATATCCAATTAGTGCCAGTTCTCTAATGGTACCAGATAACTATGCATATATTGCCTCAGGAAAAAGAAGAGCATCGATACGTACTCATGCTCAAGAATTGTTTCTGGTGACTTGACATCAGCAGCACCACGGACCTGTGGAAATCTAGTCTTCCTTAGAATTTCCATAACATCAGAATTCCTCCGAAGTTCATCTCCCTCCTTTTCACCGGATGTCAAATGACAACAGACAAAACAAAAGCTTGTGTGGTGCAAAGACATGCTTATGGATATAGAACCCTGCAGCAAATGAAAGCATGCTTAGTAGTCTATAACAGAGAAGCATCCACCTCCAAGGTGATCAATCTAAGAACTAACCATTTTCTAGTAATCTATTAAAAAATTCCTAAATAAAATGCATAGCAGGAAAAAAATGAAAACCTTGCAGCATGTACATTATTTACCTTATTTCCAAGATAACCCATTAGTCCTCTACCCACGCAAGAAACTTTAAGGTTTCTCACATCATTTCTTATTTCGCTCCGCACCCAAATGGTGAGAAATATACCAACCATCTGCTTGCTGGCAACCAAACAGTACCTGGTATAAATACAGCATTTCTGGGGTTATTTTCAGGAACATAGAAAAAAAGTACCACAGGCATTACTAAGCTCAAATGGTTAGAACATGTCGAGAAAAAATACCTAGATGTATTTGGCTGATAATCATTTTCTTCCATAGGTGCAGAGACACCATAGCCATATGGTAAGGGTGAAAAATATGCTCCATTGCTTGTGTCCTCCTCGATACAATGATCATCTGGTGATCCCATGAATGGGAAGTTCCCATCATAATCACTTGGCCTGCCTCCCAAGCTAACTGGGTCACAGACACTGAACCTACGATCCAACCTTGGGTGTGGCAGCATATGATTCCCTTCAACTCTTAAACTCCGGCTAAGGTTAAATGACCGACGATGTAAATAGGATAAACCATCCTGCCTTCTTGAAGATCCCTCAAAATCAGCATCTTGTTCTACAATTGGATCAGGGACAGGAGATGGAGTGCGATAGCCACCATAGCAGCATGAACCAGGATTCTTATTCAATGTCTTCCTGACAAGGGATACCCACTTTTTTGCTGGGATATTATCTTCAGTGCCAAGAACATTTCCAGCATTCAAAGGAACAATCTCTTGAAATCTGACAACAAGAAAACTAAGTTAAAAGGGAATAATTCAAGAGCATATCGTGAAGTTTAATTTTGTTTAAAATTTAGGAAGCCCTTGGGCGCTACACACCCTAACACATAGATATCAGCTGGAGGTGAAGAATGGAGCCAGTCATCAAGATTTAGTCCCCTTGGTGGGGATTTACCGCCGACATTCCACGTGGAGGCAAAGATTCTACAGAAACAGGCAAACAAAAGAGAGCTTCGTCAGATTATTGCAGTAAAGTCAAACTGCAAGAACTAACTACAAGCACTATGTTCCATGACAACAAACAACTGACTGATTCTCAAAACTGAAAGTTTGAGATGCACACTATCATACTACTACTAGCACACAACAGACCAGTTGGTCCGCGATTTCCATTTGGTTTCTAATCTCACAAGGCTAAGAAGCACATGGAGTTGAAAATAAGAAACTACCTGTAATTGTGAACTTCTGTGAGGCGTGCCGCGTCGATATCGTTTTTTCCTCCTAGGATTCGGTCCATACTACTCCGCTTCGACGACCGGTCTACAAGTCATTAAGGAACAACAGAACAAAGAATAATCAGATGAACCGGTAAAGAACACATAGACAAAGACTATTTGAACGGCCAATGAAACCAGTTTAGCAAAAAAGAGGAGCTCTGGCAAAATAAAAGGGAGGTAGCTACAATCTTTGATGCCTGCCTGAAGACAGAGAAAGAGAGAGAAGCGTGGTCCAAATGCTTTAACTGACCAGTTCTGCTTTTCTTGGCAGCGCCTGCCTCCCTCTCTGAGCAGCTGGTCCTCCATTCATCACCATGCCCGTCCCTCCCTGAATCAATAAGCAAATTTAGCCCAAACAAACAAAATGCAGCAGATGCGAAGGAAAGGCCATTTGCTTGAGTCCGTTTGAGCAGAGCTGCTGCCTCGGAAATGAAAGTGAAAACTTAGACTGGTAAACACCCATGAGATGAGAAAGATACAAAAATTCCAAGCAGCAACCAGACAAGCATCTGCATCACTTGGGGAAAAGGTGTCTGGTTGGGACATTCTAAGGACCAATACCAAGAACAAAGACTAAAGGTAGCCGTGTCGGACTGAGACATTTTTTTTTTTCGAACCGAGGGGATACCCCATTTCCATTAGAGATAACGGAAATACAGTGTTTAGAGAGTTTCAGCCAGATGAAAAGAAGAAGCATAGAGATTGTATAACGCCTAATCGCCTAAGTAACCTGATACGGAACAGCTTAACCTAGGGATTAGAAAGCGGAGGGGACGCAGCCACCTCAGAGTTATGGTATCATCGAAGCACAAAACATGTCTACATCAAAATCTTATAGTTGAACTTCCAATCTGTTACTCTCACTTCAGGTAGAGAAGTGTCGGACTGAGACATGTTTGATGGCAATGTATCCATCCATCTATGAATGAAACCTAGGAGCTAGACCGGAAAATCTGGTAATGCGAGAAACGTCAAGCGCAGGATGACGAAAATTCCATTCAGCAAACATTCCTAGGTCGCGTTACCTTGGGCGGCGTCGCAATCCGCATGGAAATCGTGTGCCTTAGTCTTGATGTTGAACCACTTCCTCACGAGGGATTTCGACCAGGAGAGCTGCGTATGAATGAACAAGCAAAAATCCCACAAAGCTCGATCAATAAAAAAACACAGCAAACGGAACAACAAGACGCATCGCAGACTGAACTGAAACCAAGCAAATAGGAGTACCTTGCTCTTCTTGTTGCTCTCTTCCCTCATCATTGTCTCATAATAACTCCGAGAAACCACACACCACAGCAATGGAAGAACAACCCTGCGCTCCTCCCTCCCTCCCTCCGTCCTCGGCCTAACAAGGCAGGACGCGTCGCTGGAGGAAGGAAACCTCAAATCCCGCAGAAATTTCGGCTCTCAGAGCAAGATTCTGACCCGGGAGTCGCGAATCCTGGACCGAATCGACTGCCGAGCAAAATGCTTCAGCTTGCCAAAACAAACCAGCCGCGCTGGGGGATCAAGAATCCATCTTTCCTTGCTGTGAAAAAACCCCCACCAAATCTTCCTCCTCTCCTCGTAACGGGGAGGAACGAACGAATGCCCCGCCTCGGCGCCTCTGCAGGAGCAAACAGCCTAGCACCGTAGCGATATGGCAAGGCAGCACCGCTGTGAAGTCTGCACTTTCCTCCTGGACGCCCTCGGCTCCTCCTCCGTCTCGCTCTAGGGGTTAAGGCTAGCGATACAGCCAGATGGCCGCAAACAGGTCTGTCAAGGACTAGGAGAAGTAGGCGTAGAGCTCAGCAGTGCGGCGTATGGTGGTGCGTGCAAGTGCAATGCGAAAGCGAGATGCAATGCTCCCCTCCCTGATCCGCTCTGCTGCCCTTTCTCTCTATCTCTCTCTCTGGTTCCCCGTTCCCCTGCCTCTTTTATCCCCCGCCCTGCGTGCCCATCTCTGTCTCCGTGCTTTGGGTTTTCTAATCTAATCACCCCCCGCTCTCGGCCTGCTCGCTCAAATCCAAGCTGCTGCTTAGCTTAACAGTGATGAGTACATGAGCAGTAATAATATACTCCGTAAGCTTGTACGAGCTGGGTCTTGGGAGCAAGGAAAGGTGCGTGAACCGTGAAGGAGCAGCTAGCGAAAATGGCAATGCCGAGAATGAAAAAGGCAAGTGGCAGTTACATGCATTTGTTGGGGATGGATTCCTTTTGAACTCGAATTGCAGCTTTTGTATATGGTATATGAGTATGATCCTTTCAAATTCTTTGTTTCCGAAGAATATACATTGTATGTACTACTATTTTTATCAAAAAAATATAATGTCACCTCCAAATACCATAGTGAGCACCAGAAATACCTTGTATATACAGTCCAAAAATCTAGAAACAATAATAATGGAGCCTAGTAAGAAACAGTTGGCTATGGATGGAAGCGAAACGGAACCGGAGAACAGTAACCGTAGAAACTGGCCGGTCATGGCCGGGAGGAGGGATATGGCTCCACCGGCAGGAACAAGCTCCCTGGGAAGCGGGCCCCACATGCAGTGTGAGACCGGTTGTTGGGCCTTTCCTCCCTGGGCCCGCTTCCAGCCAACTGTCAGTTTGCCGCGTTTCCTCTCCTGCTTACGGTGGGGTGGGCTCGGGCCCGCGCTTCTTCTATCCGTTTTTACCCCGGCCCCACTTGCAGGGCCAGTGCCGCGCCCCGCAGTGTCACTCCACTGCCTGGCTGTGTGGGCCCGAAGCTTGGTGGACCTACTAGGTGTCATCGGTCAGCCTTACGACTGACGTTGCTCTTCACTCTTGTCGTAGAGTTTGTGGTAGCTGAAGCAATTGAAGGTCGAGGTCATGAGTTTTTGTTCTTTTCCGAACTCACTGCAACACACGGTGTCGCTCTTCACTCTTATATGACACGGGTTATTAAAAACCAGAAACAAGCTGGACCAATATAGCTAAGGTCATCTTTGACGAGACTTTCAACGGCTTTAGCTTATTGCTAAAGTGTTACGAGAAGCCGATGCCGATAAAGCTACCAAAAAAATTGGCCTCTAGTTTATTTTGAGACAAAACAAGAAAAAGAACTCATGTGAACAGTCACCGATGGAGCCACCGGTCAGCGACTGCTCGGGATCGTCAGCAAAGTATAAAAGAAAATTTTCCTTGTATGGTACTAGACAGATACTACTACACCTTTTTTATTTGTGTGTAATTAATAAGAACCGTCTGGACTCATAAAAAATGTTGTAAACAGTGTCACAGATAGTATCATCAGTATAGGTTGATCGAGCGGTTTTAAGCCCCAAAAAGAAGACCAAAAATAGATGAGCAGCAGCAGTAGATTTCAGATAGAGAGATGCCTTTGTACTACATGTATGGTTTCTACAGTACGTGATGCTCTTTTCTTTTTGGCACAGTACAGCCGTGTACGTACAACAAGCTGGATCTGGTTTACCTACCTATAGTTGGCTGCTCGCTAGGGGCAATAATAACTGGTCTGCTGAAGAGACCCAACGTGGCGGTGGGATGGGATATTCGAGTCCGACGCATCGTCGTCGTCGTCGTCTCGTCGACGGGTCGATGCGTACGTGACGACATTATATAGCTGCACGGTTACACGAAAACTTAGATGCAGCAGCGCGCGCGACCAGCACGCACTTTCTGTGCTCAGCACGTAGTCCCATTCCCGTGCAAAAACTAGCCCGGCCGCGGCGGAGACCGAGACCGAGAGGTCCGTCCAAGAACACGACGAGGCGATCGAGCGAGGGACGACGGACCGGCGGCCACTCGACGGCGCCGGGCGCCCCCTCCCATTCCCCGTTGGGCAACGGGCGTCGTCGTCGTCGCCGTTGGCTCGTCGCTGCTTTGCACGCATGCATGCGAATGCGATAGCCCCTCGCCGTGTGGGTGTGCGTGAGACTGAGACCGATGGCATCGCCAGGCATGCACGGCTCCGTCGTGTCCCTCCTGCTTTTGTCCCGTGGATCGAGAGGTCCGCTTCGTCTTTTCACGCTTGTCTTTCACGCACGTACGGGCGAGGCAGCGCCAGCGCCCAGCAGCCGCGCATGCATTGCATGCATGCGCCCGTCTCTCCGCCCGTGCGTGTGCGTGCCTGCGTGGCTGCGTGCGTGTACATGTTGGTGTTGGTGTGTGTGCACTGTTCACTTCCGTCCCCAGCTAGCCCAGCGAGCGCTCTCTCCCCTGGCCATGGGGTCCCCATCATGCATCCCCTAGCTAGAGCTAGGAATGCATGGGAGAAAGAGATCAGCGTCAGCCATGGCCCATGGCCCATGCATGGCGTGGATTAATTACTTAAACAATATTGTGTGTTTTGTTTTCTAGTGGAATTTTTCTGGGACGGGTCGAATCGGAGGTAGCGTCAGCTTGTCTTCTTCGCGCTGGCGCTTGCAGTGCGCCTACTACTGTAGCTTCCATGCACGGATGCACCGCCTGTCTTCTTCTCGTTCTCGATCGGATCACCTTGCGGCGGCCGGTCCACTGACTAGTCTCGCTCGCCATACACTAATACAGTAAGTCGCTAGTTATAACATGCAGGCTATTAATTATAAATTATCCATCCACAAAAAAATAAATTAATTAAATTAGTAGACATATCAATTTTGCTCGGAGATTGGTGTGCGCGTGCCGCGTGCTATGTGTAGATGTGTTCTTCTCCGATCCAAGAATTTTATTTTCATTTTGCGTGCAACAACTTGGACGCACATTCCTTCAAAAGAAGGAGAAGGACGCGTACTACGTACCCATCGAGATCGGGGACGCTGTATTGTAATCCATGTAAATTATTAACCGCAACAGGTATATACGCGTACGTACATACGTATATAATCCAATGACTAGAATTGCACGTATAAAAAACAGAGTAATAATAACAACTAACAAGACGCTGCGTGCATGCACGGACACGGGGACGACACAGCATGAGTGCTCGGAGGCGTCCTACTAGACGGTGGCCGGAGGGATGTCCCCGCGACACTACCACGGTGCCTCGGCCACGCCCGGCATGGCCGCTGCCTCGCTTCCCCGTGGGCTCCGGCCGGCCAGCCGGGGATCGATAACAATTATAATCTTAGCTTGTGGGGTTTGCTTCTTTGTTAACCCTATCTGCTTGCTTCCCAAAGCGAGTAGCACTAGTTGTTTAGCTACTCGATCTAACCCATGCTTTGCACTGCACACTCGCCAAGCTAAGCTACCCTCACGATGATCCACTAGCTAGCAGGATCTTGCTTTGAGGCGCTTTGGAGCCAGCATCGGAGTAGTAATAAGATAATGTGGCCATGGCATGGGTGAGGCGAGGCGACCGATGGTTCTCGTCGACTGCCACTCTGCTGACCCAAAACTCGAGCTTGCTTCTGTTTTTTTCTTCACTCACCTTCTGCTGCAGATGGGAGGACGGAGGAGCTAGCTAGCGACGACGCCCATTGGTCCATGTGGCATCGTCAAGCGTGCAACAAAACCGGCCACGAACCACGGTAGACCAACCTAGCTGCATACTGTATACTTAGTACTTACAGTATACAGTAGCTGTAGTATTCTCTTGCCCAAAATGTTCCTGTAGGGGAATTTTAATGTCCCTAGCCTCTCAGATCAGTAACACGTTAGCAGGCAGAGCACTTCCACATGATCTGCTCTGCTCAGAAAAAAAAAAAAGCTGGAACTGGAAGCTGATGCCGGGTGATTATCCTGCTAACGAAGCAGTGAGCAATGGCACGTCCCAATCATCATCACGGCTTTTGGGAAAGCCATCAGGCCGGCCGGGGGGCCTTGATTCGCCAGCTTTCTCTTGACAGCGCCACTGCCCACTGGCCGGCCGGCCAGCCTCGCGGACCGTGCAGTTGCACCGCCCCGGCACGGCCTGATCGAGCACGGCCGCCCCACCCCCACCCCATGCATTTGCTCACTTGCTCAGGCCACATCTGATCATTGATCTGAGGAGAAAGGCACAGGAAGGTTCATCCACCTGACCTAGATTATTTCTCGTGACAGGACAAGGAACATCCCCCCGGCAAGTCACTCTCTGACTGACAAGTGTATATGGTAGCATAGCATGTTCCTCGAAGCCACGACTACTGGGGCGCGATTGGTTGGTTGGTTCTAGCCGAACCTGGCCCTGCCGATACAGCTTCTTAGCGTTTGGTTGCCTGCTCACTCGGCAAGGCCTGGCTAGCCGCATGCAACGAGCAGCTCCTAATCTGGCTCCGCAGAAACGAAAATGGATTCCGTTTCTAGCGAGCTTGGCCGGCCAGGTGCAGTGTGAACGTCGGTGCTGTTTCTGTATGTCTAAGTGCAGCAAAAAGCTAGGACAACCAATCAAATGATTGATACAGCTTGGCCAAAGAAAAGCAAATAACCAAACACACATGACTTAGTGCTCTGAGCCTGGCGCTCGGGAACCTGGCTGGCCAGGTGCGAGCCAGGCCGAGCTCCACGCGAAACCAATCAGGCTGATGAACCTGTGTTTGGGCTGCGGACCTGCGGTGGCAGGTAACAATGAGCAGAATCAACCACTAGCAATATACCTCGTCGGAATGACGTGCTAATATGCAGGAACGAAGATGATGCTTAGTTTACTCCTCATCCTATCATGCATCTCGAAATAAACAATATTATGCAGAAAGACACAAATACACATAGCAGATTATATATAAAAAAATGTTCAAACATGCGAAAGTATACATAGCAGATCATTAAGAAAAAAATCTTCAAACACGCGAATTTGTTTGATTACGTCAGAAATGATCCACAACATATGAAAAGTCATTCATCGAGATCATAGGCTTCAGTGACGGATTTATAATGACCGATTAGAGCGGCGTGCATGTTCGAGTTGAATTATCACCGTGGGTCGCCGCCTCCAGGGCTTCACCATCAGCAAGCTTGGGCTTGGGGCAAGTACGCGGCCCGGCCCAGGCCAGGTGCTTTCGTGAAGAGTCGTCCATCGCTCACCATGCACACCCCCGGCCACTCCACTGGCCCGATTATTGCAGCACGGCAAGACCGGATCCAGAGATCGACCCAATGGCGGCGCCGCCGTCGTCGAAGCGTGCTCCGCCGAACCGAAGGTTCATCTACCTCATCATGGACGGCGGCGATGACATCCACAAACTGCACCGAATCGACACGAGCCCTCTGTTCGCTGCAGGCGGGCGCGCACAACACGGGGCGCCGGAGGCGACACAGCCCGCCACCGCTACCCGCCGCCTACCGCTCCCGCTGGCGCGCTTCGACTGCGCCACCGGCCGGCAGTTCCTCCCGCTGGGCCGCGGCGTGGAGAAGATCGTCAGCGTGGACAGGCACCGGCACACGGTCATCTTCGACACGCGCACGGAGACCGTGCGCGCCGGCCCCGACGCCCGCCACGTCAAGTGGCACTCCCACGGGTCCACGTGGGCCGAGGCCGCCGGCGGCCGGCTCTACCACCTCGGCCGCGGCCACGGGTACGAGGAGCCGGAGTGCCTCGACTTCGAGGTCCTGGCCTACGACCGCCACCGTCAGGACTGGTTCTGGAGCCTCCTCCCCTCGCCGCCGTTCGAGAGCTTCATGCGTACGATCGTGGACTCGTTCGCCGACGCCGGCGCCGGCGCCGCCTCGACCATCAGGGTCTCGATGAGGGATTACGGCACGTACGCGTTTCGACGCGGCGCGCGCGTCGTGGCGCAAGGAAGGCGGCTGGGAGCTGCCCTTCCGTGGACGCGCGCAGTACGTCGCCGACTACGGCCTGTGGTTCGGCTTCACCGGCGACCTTGCGTACGACCTGTGGGCGGCCGACCTGAACGCCGCCGGCAGGCCGGCGTGCCGGTACGTCTGGCCCAACGCCGACGACCACGCAGAGCACGTCGGCGTCCGGTTGGAGTACTCCTACCTCTCGTACCTTGGCAGCGGCAGGTTCTGCGTGACCAGGTTCTTCATGAAGACGTACAACGACGGGCGCCGCAACCTCATGACCGCCGTCGTGACGGCGGTGGAGGCCACGAGCGTCGCCGCCTTGGCCACCGGGGAGGAGTTGCGAATGGTCAGCCGGGCGTCCGTGCGCTACCACAGCCCCGTGTGCGGTTTGCCTTGTTGGGCGTATTGCGCATGATGTTGTTGGAATAATGCTCGTCGTCTCCATGGGATGCCTGTGCTCGTCGTCTGCAGCCCTGAATTTGTGTCGTGTTTTGCAGTAATAGGTGTGCATTTGGAACCCGGATCAATCATATGTTTGGATCAATCCCCTCCCAACTTTTGTATCTAATATTTTGGCTCACGATCTTGCTGAAACCAGTGTGGCAGTGTGAGTGAACAAAGAGACTGAGTGATGATAAGAAATGGTATAAGTGATGAGTCTTAGTGTGGCCTGCCCACTTTTTTTGGTAACTCAAAGGTACACGTACATGACAATCTTGGTCTCAGTCCATTAATCTTTGCCGAGCACTTCTTATTAGAGGGAATGAGGGTGGTAATAACCTAGTTAAAACCTATATCGATTTGAGACTTTGTCAGTCACCTCTTTTTGTTGAACCGATTTGGATCCTTTTCTTGTAGTAACATGCCTTTGTTTTTTTTTTATGATTTCTAAGCTTTTCTATTAATCAAGAATTTCTGTTTGTCCCAGTTGATTGCATAACTTGAACCAATTTTCTTTGGAGGCTTTTGATGTTAGGTCATGCGAAAACTCATCTATTCCATCCGTTCAAATTGAAAGCCGTTCTATCTTTTCCAAACCAATAGTTTTTATTATGTATATTGACATAATATAATATATCTAGGTGCATAGCGAAAAGGTATGTAGCTATAAAAAACAGAACAACTTATGGTTTGAAACCGAGTGAGTACATCATAAATTGCTTGCTTGATCTCGGACTGACGTGATTTTAGTGGTGAATTTTGGGTGCAAAGGGTGTCTAGTAGAATTCCTATAACCATCTCTTGATCTATGCTCTACACAAGAGCATCGCGAATTTCATAGATCTGCAAGATCGCTTTTTGGTTTTTTTTTTTTCCAAAATCACAAAATCTGGTAAAGTCTTGGTCCTTTTCACATATTTTTTTTTGCCAAAGACTCATCATGTCTCAAGAAAATTGCGTCAGGTTTAGAGCCGATTTGTGCAAGCTCTTGAATTTCTTTGGAGATTTCGTAATGGGCTTGCCTTTTCAGGATAATATGGGTTTGTTTGGTAGGTTGGCTAAGGCCTAGCCTAACTTATCTAGGCCAACTTCACAGCGTTTGGTTGTCTATTTTCAGTCCGTAGCCAGGCTTCCCGTAGCCAACCGTACTGTCTTAGCCAGGCTTAGTAAAAACGGAATGGACTTTCGTTTTTGGGAAGCCTGGCTTGGCCAGACCGTCGCGTCACCTCTCGGTGCGGTCAAGCGGTGGCGGCGAGAGCGGAGGAGGTGCATACGGCCAGCACTCCGGCACCACCACGCGAGCTCCGTCCTCCGTCCGTGATCTCCGCGGCCACCATGCGAGCTCCCATGAGGTCAAGCCACCACTTTGTCCAAACTCCGGCCGGTTCTCCACCACTGTGCCGCGGTGCTTGCGGGCACGGGGCTCGGAGGCGGCATCAGCAGGGGAGGCGCCGGCAGGTCGTGGTTGCGACTCGAGCAAGGGAGGCGCACGAGGCCAGCACTCCGGCCACCAACAAGTGAAGTCCGCCCAAGCTTGCGTCGGATCTCCACCACACCGACGCGAGCTCCGGCCACCAGCAAGCGAGGTCCACCCAAGCTTGCGGGCTCCGGCTCCATGCTCTTGCCGGATCTGCAACAAGTGAGCAGAGGAGGAACGCCACCACGCGAGCTCCCATGGTGACGCTGCTTCTCTGCTTCTCCGATGGCTAGCTTGCTTGTTAGCTTGCTGCTCGTTAGCTTTCTTGACGAACTGGCCTCGGCGAGGGACCCGCAGCCTACTCGGCAAGGCACTTGGTGCTTGTTAGCTTTCTGCTCATCGTTCTTGAGGTGCTTGCTTGCTGCTCAGAGCGGATGGCACGATGCCGTCGCCGTGCTCGCTATCGACACTGGAACATGCTGCTCGTCGTGCTTGTTGCCTGGCCGTGTCACTGAGAGGAATTTTTTTTAAAATAATATTCTTTTAATGATTAATTACAAATCTAGTATTTGGATTCAAAGTATTGCAAATATAGCAATCTGTCGGCCGCTACATAGCCGATAGGACTCCTATCGGCAGCTGGAAAGCCGATAGGTATCTATCGGCCGCCCAGTAGCCGACTAGGCTCGCCACGTTGGTGGATAAGTCGGCTCGCCACGTTGGTGGATATGACATGCAAATGGGCCCTATCGGAGCAACAGGCCTCTCGGTCCATGGAGAGCCGACAGGTGGCCGTCGGCCTTCCGCTGGCCGACAGGTCTGGTGGCTAGCAACCTGCAGGAACAGCGAGCTGAGTGTAATCATTAGAACGATACAATCTGTTTTAGATCGTTTGTAAGGTCCTATTTAGTACCGTATGGAGCTATTAATTTCTAATTTATTTCTGTAAAAGTACTACTATTGTCATGACAGCGACGCTTCAGTCAATTGTCATGACCAACTTGAGGAGACGAGACGACGGCGCGACGCAACCCATCCTCACGTCCTGCCGTCTGATACAGCGATGCCTGCATTTTTTTTTTTTGAGTAAAGACATCTGTGTCCTTTATTGATCTTCAAACATAGTTACATTATTCAGTAGTGCTTCGAAAAATAAAACTAGGAGGTTCATCGATCCAATTATATGAAGATTTTGTAACTATTGCTATTCTAGCTAATTCATAGCAACAATGTTGACATCACGCTTCTTAAGAAAGGATTTTCCATTACCAGAACGGGAACACACGATCTTGGGACGCATGATCCTGGGACCGAGGCATGGAACGTGGCACCGATCCACGAGGATCGTGAAACCTTCCTTGAGAAAGGATTTTCCACTGCTGGAACGGGAACGCACGATCCTGGACCGAGACATGGAACGTGGCACCGATCCACAATCCTGATGACTGTGATCTAGATGCTAATTGGTAGAACTAGACATGAACTAATTACAAAATTAATTACACGGATGGAGACTAATTCGCGCGACAAATCTATTAATGCTAATTAATCCTATATCCAAGCAAAATTAGTTGTGCGTAATTTTTAACATCTACTACAAAAAATTGACGATTTTTTGGATCATAGTACGTTTATTTTGGATCAACAAAAAAACAAATTAAAAGTTTGTCACAAACACTATGTTTGTTGCTTATATTTTGTTTTATATGAATTAATTAATCACAAACACTATGTTTGTTGGTTCTTAATTTTGTATTGGAGAGCAGCACATTGCAAAGCTATGTAACAAATTTCAGATTTTTCAGATGTACCATTATTTTTCCAGGATAATAGAAAATTTCTTGTATGCATGTGTTTTACATGTATCAAAACCTTGTTAGCTTGTTCACTGTTTGGTCTTGAGACCTGTCGACGCACCACAAGCCGATTGGCCCAATCGGCCTTCAAGGAGCCGACAAGTCACCAGTCGGCCAACAACAGGCCGATTAGTATCGGCTACTGTTTAGTCGGCTGCCATGTAGATTATCGGCTGCTCACCAGCCGATAGGTCTCTAGTCGGCTTTCCAGAGGCCGACAGGATGTTAGATTTACAATTTCTTGCAACCAGGTGCTAGATTTACAATTAATCATTAAAAAATATTATTTTATAAAAAAATTCGTCACTGAGACGGAGGTTGTCGTGCTTGCCATGGTGCTATTTAGTTCATCCTCTGCACGCCCACCATCTGCTCGACAGAATCACCTAAAGGGGGGTAAACTTACCGATATGAAGAAGGGGTGATTCTATTCTAAGCAAATCGGACAACCAAACACAATCTAAAACGAACCAAGCTAAGGATAACAGCGAACCAAACAAAGCCATGTTGGCTTACTGGAGGCAGGCTAAGTCTAGCATGGCCCAAATCCTAGCCAGGTCGGGAATAAACCAAGAAACAAAACACAACCTATATGATTGCCTGTTTGTTCTCCACGATCTGATGATGAGGCATTCCTGAATTTTTTTTGTTAATTGGTGAAACGTGGGGCTGCCATGTGGGTCCCGTGTGCATTTTGGCACTGTGATGCCTGTTCAAGTTGAAATATCACCGCGGATTACTCCAGTTCAATTACTCTGTGTTGCCCCATAGGCTCAACCGTACGGGAAGTATGGTTAGCGAGAGTAATAAGAGAGTAAACAAAGAGCATGCGACCAATACTAGTACTAGAAGACAAAGATAAGTCTCTTTTTTCTGCTTCAAGTCCTGATGAGTTTTATGTTCATGCCTTTTGGGAACCGTTGGATGAATTTTAATTTAACACTTGTCTTATGTTTCAGGTGTCATTTATCACTGCTTGACTATAAAAAAAATCTTGTGAGTAGGTCGTTTTGTTGCATGAAGATTTAGTCAGCCTGGCGGTGATTCGATCACAAACACCTCGTCATCGTCATCGGTGGAGAGCTGGACGCATGCAGGAACACGCGGGCGGACTGCCCGAGTGGCACGTCGCCGTCAGTGGAGAGCTGGACGCATGTAGGAACACGGACTTCGCGGCCTTTAATTTGCTCTTCCTTCAGACGGCGGTGCTCCGATCCGATCCCGGGATCATCGCCGGCGCTAAAGAACGCCGGACGGAGGGGCGGACACATCGATGGCCATGTCGCAGCCTCGCATGAATTCGAGTCGGAGGACCATCAGCCAGCTTGGGGCTGGAGATTAGGGTTCATCATGTGGTTCGACGCGCGTTGGTTGTTCTGTTGGATCTGGTTTCATTCTGACGTGGCATGGAGCAGGTCATCCACGTGGCACGTAGGGGCCCGCCGGCCAGGTGCACCTCCGTACATATAATTAATGACATGAAGAGTCCAACCACCGATCGTCCATCGCTCGTCATCATGCAAGCCCGGCCAATCCGCTGACTCAATCGCAGCAAGATCGGATCCAGATTCTAGAGATCAACACATGGCGGCGCTGCCATCGACGCGTGCTGCGCCGATCCGAAGGTTCCTCTACCTCATCATGGACGGCGCCCGCGAGGACAGCCACGCGCTGCACCGCATCGACACGAGCCCTCTGTTCGCAGCGGGCGTGGGCGCGGGCGCACGGCAAGGGCCGCCGCCGCCGCCGCAGCGCGCTTCCCTGCCGAGCCCGTTGGCGCGCTTCGAGTGCGACGCCGGCTGGCAGTTCTTCCCGCTGGGCGGCGGCGTGGGGAAGATCGTGGGCGTAGACAGCCACCGGCACAGTGTCATCTTCGACACGCGCACGGAGGCCGTGCGCGCCGGGCCCGACGCGCGCCACGTCAAGTGCCACTCCCACGGGGACACGTGGGCCGAGGCCGGTGGCAGGCTCTACCACCTCGGCCGTCGCCCCGGGTACGAGGAGCCGAGGTGCCTCGACTTCGAGGCCCTGACCTACGACCACCACGGCGACGACTGGTTCTGGAGCCTCCTCCCCCTCGCCGCCGTTCGAGACCTTCTCGAATGTGCACATAGAGTCGTTCGCTGATGCTGATGCCGATGCCGATGCCTATGCCGCTGCCGCTGCCGGCACAGAAATTGGGGACGCTCCGGCCATCAGGATCTCGACGAGGGACGGCACGTACGCGTTCGACGCGGCGCGCGCGTCGTGGCGCAAGGAAGGCGACTGGGAGCTGCCCTTCTGTGGACGCGCGCAGTACGTCGCCGACTACGGCCTGTGGTTCGGCTTCGCCGACGACCGAGGGTCCGACCTGTGCGCGGCCGACCTGAACGCCGCCGGTAGGCCGGTTCGCCGGCACGTCTGGGCCAACATCGATGGCCACGCAAGCCGCCACGCCGGCAGTTGGTTGGAGTTATCCTACCTCTCGTACCTGGGCAGCGGCAGGTTCTGCGTGACCAGGTTCTCCAGGGTGAAGGACAAGGAAAAGGACGGGCACCTCATCACGGCGGCCGTCGTGACGGCGGTGGAGGCCACCGCCTCGGCCACCGGGGAGATGCAAATGATCAGGCGGGCGTCCGTGCGCTACCAGTACGACATCCCCGTGTGCATTTCGCCTTGTTGGGCGTATTGATGCGCGTCTGCATGCATGCCTAGCTTGTTTGGAATTGGGGAATGCTCATATGCATATGCATATGCATGGGGTGATGTCTCTTAAGCCCTGAACGAACTTGTGTCGTGTTTTGCCTAAAACTTCTTCATGTGTTTTTTTGCCTGCGTTTCCATCCTCGTAGGACTGCCTGAAGCCCTGAACTTGTGCACTGTTTTGTGTAAAATGTTGAGCATAAACGAATGTGTTTACTTTTGATTGAGGTAGCAACAGCATATATAGCGCCCCATTACAGCAAGACAATTAACGTCAAATTTTGCTGTCGTTCATGGAATTGGTTGTAGGACACTGTTCTTTGCTCTAGTGCACTTTGTGGTGTCCTACAGCAAAAAAAAAAAAAAAAAAAACTATCCTATAACCAAAAAATTATGTGAAATTTTACGACATTTGGAATTAATACAAACCCTTCGTTTCATTAGATTTGACGGTTTAGAAATAAGAAGAATTAGATGGATGGAACTTAAATTGTGGGCTGGAATAAAAAAATATATGGACCAAAAACTGGTGTATAATAAAATTTAAAGGGCATAGCAGTAATTTGACGCCCTAGGAGGATAGGAGCTACTTCTCTTATTCAGAAAAAAAGATCTACTTCTCTTATTCAAAAAAAAAAACGGTGGTACAACGACAGCGCTTGCACTGGGGATTCTGGGCAGACGTGGCGCATCCGAGGCTGCTGCTGCTCTAGCTCGTGGTGTGGGCGAGGCCGTACCGTGGGTCAGTGCTGCGGGCTTGCTCACAGAGCTTGGTGTGGACGCCGCCGGCACGGTCGTGCGGCCACTGCCCGGATCCATGAAGATCACCTTCCCGGCCTCACTGAAGCCCGTAGTTGAAGCAGGCGACGCAGACGGCAGATCTCAGGACAACGGAGTGACGGAGCAGATCATGGAGTTTTTCTATTTTTTAATTAACCAGAGTTCGTGGAGTTCTGTATTAATAGGAAAGGTACTAAACTGCCCTCATTAATTAACATCTTACGGAAATAATTTTGGTGGTTCCTCCCAAGTAGGTAACAAAGCTCAAAAATTATATATTTCAAGTGTCCCACAACGAAAGCAACTGTTTTTGTTTCTATTCTACTACCCGTCGGCTGACTTTCTGATTTTTTTTTTTTCAATAGAAGCAATTTCCAAAAACTGAACCAAACGGAACCGGTTCGAAGTCCGGTTTATATTGTAATTGGAACGTGGAAACAGAGTTCTACTAGGACATGTATCAATACATCGGACTATCGGACTATATAATATAAACACATCGCTAGCCTCGGTAGTAACCGAAGTACTGTTCCAATTATTCTACAGCTGAACCTGACTCGATGGCACTAAGGCAAAGATCGGATTCAGATATCGATCCAACGGCTGCGCCGATCCGAAGGTTTATCTACCTCGTCATGGACGGCGGCAATGACGTCCACACGCTGCACCGCATCGACACGAGCCCTCTCTTCGCCGGAGGCTGGCGCGCACAAGCACAGCAGGAGGCGGAGGCGACACAGCGGCTCGCTGCAGGCGGGCGCGCACGACACGGGCCGGAGGCGATCGCGACACCGCCCGGCGCCGAAGCTACCCTACCGCGGCCGTTGGCGCGCTTCGACTGCGCCGCCGGCCGGCAGTTCCTCCCGCTGGGCGGCGGCGTGGAGAAGATCGTGAGCGTGGACAGGAACCGGCACACGGTCATCTTCGACACGCGCACGGAGTCCGTGCGTGCCGGGCCCGACGCGCGCCACGTCAAGTTGCACGCGCACGGGTCCACGTGGGCCGAGGCCGGCGGCAGGCTCTACCACCTCGGCCGTGGCCCCGTGTCCGAGGAGCAGGATTGCATCCTCGACTTCGAGGCGCTGACCTACGACGGCCACCGTGACGACTGGTTCTGGAGCCTCCTCCCCTCGCCGCCGTTGGAGAGCCAGAGGTACAAGAAGATGACCATAGAGTCGTTCGCCGATGCCGGCGACGGCGCCGCCTCGGCCATCAGGATCTCGACGAGGGACGGCACGTACGCGTTCGACGCGGCGCGCGCGTCGTGGCGCAAGGAAGGCGACTGGGCGCTGCCCTTCCGTGGGCGCGCGCAGTACGTCGCCGACTACGGCCTGTGGTTCGGCTTCGCCGACGGCCGGGCGACCGACCTGTGCGCCGCCGACCTGGACGCCGCCGGCAGGCAGGTGCGCCGGCACGTCTGGACCAACGTCGACGGCCACGCGAAGCAAGGCGGCGTCTGGTTGGAGCGCTCCTTCTTCTCGTACCTGGGCGGCGGCAGGTTCTGCGTCACCAGGTTCTTCAGGGAGACGGACAAGGACGGGCGCCGCGTCGTGACGGCCGTCGTGACGGCGGTGGAGGCCACGCGCGAGCGCGCCGCCGCCGCCGGGTCGCTGCGAATGGTCAAACGGGCGTCCGTGCGCTACCACTGCCCCCGCCGTGAGCGATCCGCCTGGTTGGACGCCTTGCTGGGCGTATTGATTTCCTGCGCGCCTAGCTAAGCTTGTTTAGTCGTGATCGACGTTGTGGAGTGCTCGTTGTCTCAAGCCCTGACTGAGCCTGTGTCGTGTTTTGCGTAAAATCTTCAGGCTTCAGCATATATAATATATATTTTACAATATATATGAACGAATGTGTTTGCTTTTTGACTTTTTGAGGTAGCAATAGCACTATAGCAGTAGCACAGCAACGTCGTCAAATCTGCAGCATCGCCGTCCGCCGAGCTCATCAGAAGAGCGTTTACCACTTCTACATACAAAACACATTCTATATGCTAGTAACAAATATGACCTTAACTTATGGACATGGTCATCCTTTACAATCAGAGTAGTATAATTGGCACATTGCTAAAGCCTATCTGTGCACTTTGGAGCTTCAACGTACACGTACGTCAGTCAGCACACAGTTCGCCCGTAGCAAACCGAGGAAATATACAGGTTCTTCACCCATTTTTCCTGAATTTTTGTTTTGTCTCGTGTCAGTTGGTAGATGGACAGAAACAAGGCACTAGAAAATCTATTCATAAATACACTTCATCTGTTCATCATGAATAATGGATGCAAATATAGATAGATACACATACCTTCACATGGCTGCTGGGGAAGGCGGAAGTACGAAGAGTTTCTTGCGTCTCGTCCATGGGCTTCCTCTTTGGGATGCTCAAGATAAAAGCAGCTTGGTCAGATGTAGCTGCAGTCGAAGTTATCCTGTAACCATTCTCCCATCGCCGATGGATACCTTCACTAGGATACAGGAAGTCCAGCTCCACAACCTGTATGTTTCAAGGCAGATTCAGCTCCGTTTTGGGACCATATGTTTACAGATTGAGTCTTTTGCATGTTGCAACGCTAAAAATGGGAGAGAAGCTTGCTGTCAACCGAATTATTGAGTTAAAATGCATATACACATATGCAGTAATGTAGCATAGATAGCTTTTCTTACAAATAACTCTGGGCGTGTAGGGCCACAACTGATGAATTGCAGGCAGCTCAAAAAATAATAATCAAAACAAGAAAGACATTTTAAAGAAGAATTAGTCCTACAAATGATGAGTCTGGGTTTGTAGTTCAAGGTATTCTTACAATACAGAGGAAAGTACTTCAAACTATTTAGTTTCATGAGGTGCCTCAAAGGACTCATCAAATTAATTTCGAAGATGGGGACAAATCAATCTTCCTGGACGAGCTTGAAGCATTAAGAGATGAATGCGCTGGCCCCTGGGCTGTGACAGGGGACTTCAACCTTACCCTCACCGAGGCTGACAAAAACAATGATCGGATTGATCGCACCAACCAGAGACGGTTCCGGCGTACTGTCCACACGCTCGGTCTTCTTGACATGCACTTGCATGGTCGGACGTACACCTGGAGCAATGAGAGACAGGTCCCAACTCTCGTACGCCTTGACAGGGTCCTAATCTCCCAGGAATGGGACGCCAGATTCCCGGACGCACTCCTCAGGGGGCTAGGTTCGGATGCCTCGGACCATTGCCCACTGCTACTTCAGACGAACGCCGGTCACATGTCTAAGGGGAGGTTTCACTTCGAGCTCTTCTGGCCGAAGTTCGAGGGCTTCGAGAACGCTGTGCTCGAGTCTTGGCAGCGTCCACACGGCATCACCGATCCGATGGCGCGCCTGGACCTGATGCTCAGAAACCTCGTGCGCGACCTTCAGAGATGGTCTGCGACAAGAATTGGAGACGTCAAGGCGCAGCTTTTGATGGCCCGCGAGATCGTGCGGCGACTGGATACTGCCCAAGAACAGCGACAGCTGAACGACGGCGAGGTAGCTTTGCGCAAGCGAATGAAGCTACAATGCCTGGGACTATCATCGATGGAGAGGACGATGGCCAGGCAGCGCTCACGTATACGCCGGCTGAGCGAGGGTGACGCCAACACTGCTTACTTCCACATGATCGCGAGGGGGAGAAAGCGCAAGAACTTCATACCCGCCCTGGCCGTCGATGGCCACACCGTCGCGGAGCACGAGCTAATGGAACAGGCGCTCCACAGTCACTTCAGCAATGTCTTCGGTACGGCCCTGAACAGTGGAACCACACTGGACTTCCAGGCACTGGGGATACAGCCGCTAGACCTGGCGGGCTTGGAGGTGCCGATCTCTTCCGAGGAAGTATGGGCAGCCATCAGGGCGATGCCGAGCGACCGAGCACCGGGACCAGATGGGTTCCCCGGGGCATTCTACAAAATGGCGTGGTCGACCATCCAGTCCGAAGTCATGGAGGCCATCGACGCCTTCTGCAACGGCAACACCAGGCGCTTCAGCAAGCTTAACAGTGCAATAGTGGTGCTGCTGCCAAAGAGAATAGGGGCTAACGCACCGGCCGATTTCCGCCCAATCACCATGATCCACAGTTTCGCCAAGCTGCTGTCCACTAAGGTTGGCGCCCAAGCTCTCGGACATCGTCGATAAGAACCAGAACGCATACATCAAGGGCCGCTCCATTCATGACAATTACAAGTACGTACAGCGAGCTGCCGTCCTGATCAGAAAAAGGAAGAAGCCGATGCTTCTACTCAAGCTGGACATTTCGAAGGCCTTCGACACCTTGTCTTGGCCTTTCCTGCTCGAAGTCCTGCGTGCCAGAGGGTTCGGGGACACTTGGTGCAGCTGGATAGAAGCCCTCCTATGCTCTGCCTCTTCGAGGATCATGCTCAACGGACAACAAGGCCCTCCGATCCAGCACATGAGGGGGGTGCGCCAAGGCGATTCCTTGTCACCCATGCTGTTCATCATCGCCATGGACATATTGCATCGGCTGTTCGCCAAGGCAGTGAGCGAAGGGGTACTCAAACGGATGCGTCCGTCGGAAATCAAATACCAGTGTAGCTTCTACGCCGACGACGTCATCATGTTCATCAGACCAACAGTACAGGAGGCATTGGCGGTAAAGCACATTCTCAGCTTGTTTGGCTCGGCCTCCGGCCTCCAAACTAACTTGGCCAAATGCTCCATTACCCCAATCTACGGTGGGGAGGAAGTAATGGGCGACATCATGAACATCCTCGGCTGCCAGGTGCTTCCTTTTCCGATCAGATACCTCGGCCTACCTCTGAGCACGCTGGCCGTCCCCAAGGCCAACTTCCAGGCGCTCGTCGAGCACGTTGCCACGAAGCTGCCACCGTGTCAGGGCGCGCTCATGGCCAGGAGCGGCAGACTAATCTGGATCAAGTCCGTCCTCCGATCAGTCCCCATCTACGCAATGATGGCAGAGAATTTGCCACCTTGGGCGCGCAAGGAGATCGACGCTATTTGCCGCAGGTTCTTCTGGGCCGGTGCTGATCAATCGGTGAGGGGGAAATGTATGGTAGCTTGGCCGACCTGCTGCAGACCAACAAAACTAGGCGGACCAGGTATCTCTGACCTCAAACTTGCGGGATATGCGCTGCAGACACGCTGGCTGTGGCTGCAGAAAACAGACCAAGACAGAGCGTGGAGCCAACTGCCGATCAAGACATGTCCCCAGGTCCAAGCTTTCTTCAAAGCCTCAACGTACACTGTCATCGGTAACGGTCTGCAAACACTCTTCTGGGAGGATCGCTGGCTGCAAGGCGAGTCAGTGAGTGAGATTGCACCATGCCTCTACTCACTGGTGCCTGAAAGAGTACGCCGCCGGCAAACAGTCAGCGCCGGCATACTTGACAGGACCTGGGCACGGTGCATCGTGGGAGGCATGTCAACACAGGCAATCCTCGACTACCTGCACCTCTGGCATTTGGTAGCAAACGTGCAGCTAAGCAATCAGCCTGACAGAACGAGGTGGCGCTGGACACCAAGCGGAGAGTACACGGCTAAATCTGCTTACCTGATGCTGCACTCCGGCTCGTCTCCTTTCCCCGGGCACAGCCTGATCTGGAGAACCTGGGCGCCGCTCAAAGTGAAGATCTTCCTTTGGCTCGCCCTACGACGACGACACTGGACCGGCGATAGACGAAGACGACACGGTTTGGAGGCTTAGGATCATTGCTACCTCTGCGACCAAGAGCCGGAGACAATTGACCATATCACCACAACATGCTCATACTCCAGGGAAATCTGGTTCTTCGTGCTCCAGGCGCTGGGACTACAACTACCGCAGGCCGCAGCCACCACCCTAAACTGGTGGCGAAGAATCCGGTCAGCCGCCTCTGGGGAACGCAGAAAAGGTCTCGACACACTATTCACACTCGTGTCCTGGCAGCTCTGGAAAGAACGTAACGCGAGGTGCTTCAGAAACGCCTCGGCCCCCATCAGCGAAACACTGCAAATGATCAAGATCGAGGCTGATCGATGGATCGAAGCGGGAGCTCAGGGGCTAAGGAGCCTGGCGGAAAGATGAGAGAGCAGTGTACCCCCATGTCGTTCAGGATGTGCATCTACAAAATGTAGCCTGAAGCCTAATTTTTTGATCGCCGGTCTCGGCATTCTTGTAACATAAAACTCTTTTCTTCTAATACAAAGATACGCACACGCGTGCGTATTCGCGAAAAAAAGAGGAAAAAAAAAAGATCAGACGAGAGGAATTGATGCTCAGTCAACTCCAAATGTAAATAAAGATGGAAAATACAGTACAAATTAACCTACACAATCACCGTTTCATATGATGTATTGCAAAAATTAAAAGAAAGAAAGAAAGAAATGAAATACAGCTTGTATTCTAAGAATAGATACAGGTAGATATGTAACCTGAGTAGAATAGCCCGAATTCCTAGACATGACCACTCCCCAACGATTTCCTGCTGTAGCCATAGATGTCACATGAAAACCTTCTTTCCATTTTTTATTAATCCATTTATAAGGAAATGATTCACTGACTTTGTATGACTGCTGTGTGTACGGAGTTCCTGTAGTGATGAGGCATACAATGTCAGAACGGTACTTTTATATGGAAGAAAAGATGCTAACAGTTCACAGGGAACACACATTGCATAGACGTTGTCAATGCTCAGCAACAGAAAACTGCTCACGCCATCAACTTATCACTAGTAGTATATGAGAACTATAACCAATAGTAAAACTAACATTAGCAAGTCGTTTACCAGAACTACGGCCAATGGCACTAATAATATATTAGCAAGAAGCCAAGAACAGGTATAGACAAGCGAACAGGGCGTGACACAATCATTGCCTGTGACACTATATGTGGCATGGAAATATGGAGTCCATGCAGAGATTTTAGTGTACCTGAATCTGCATACTTGGAAGTCTAGGCCTAAACATCATGGAAAAACATGAAAAAAAGATCTGATTACTTGCATTCCACACAAAAGAATGAGAACGACTACATTACTTGCCAAGCAGCCATGTTAAAATATATCAATGGCATTCAGCATAGCGCTTGCTGCAACAAAACAAAATAGTTATGTCATACTTAAGCAGGAAATACCCATCAATATCCCAAAAAATAATAAAGGGACTTCATGTCCACATGATCTATTTTACCAGACCATGCTTATATAGAGAAGACTTAGATACCATATCCTTGGGATGTAATTCAGATCTCGACTAAGGTCTAAAAATTTCACAACAAGACCCCTCATATAAAAATCCCTAAATGGGTGCAACAGATGTCTCATTGTTGTATCACTGAGTCAAGTCTGCAAAGCAGATAACTTTGGTGCACAATAGGTTATGCTTAACACTTGTTTCACAGTAACTGCCCATTTTCCACAAAAGAAACCAGGCCTAATTTGGAAACTGTTTAGTAGAGAAAAACTCATCTACAAACCTTTAGACATAACAATCAAGGAACTTCCATTGTTTGCTCCAGCAATTGCTGTTATGTAATAATTCTTCTCCCACTGCTCTGTAATCCACTCCTACAAATATACACAACCTAATCAAGAGATGAAGTGCGGGAGGGAGTGACAGAGGGAAAGAAAGAGATCATAGTGCACCTTGTGCAGAAACACTTGTGAGAGCTCATAAACTTGAGAACAAAACCCAGTCCCAGCATCCATGATGAGAGCCCAAAAATTTGCTGAAGAAGCCGCACAACTTATATACAAACCATCTCGATTGCCTTTTTTCTATATGCTGGTGCAGCCTTGAATCAGCTACATTATAATGATATCTAAAGACAAAAGAAGCAATGTCTTTTACAGTGAAAATTTTGAAATCATACTTAAACAGGAGGAAGCAGCAAAAATATGAATAAATAGCTGAGTAACCAGTGGGACTTCATATATTTCAAACTAAAAAGAAAGCACACATGCAAAGTTGCAAACGCAGAGAAATAGGAGCTACACAAGCTTAAATTGCACAGTACTAAAAATAGCATGTACCACTCTGTTTTTGACTTGTACAACAATGTTGAGTGCTGCTTTTGCCAAGGCATCACGCAAAACTGGGGTTGCAAGATGTATGACTGTTAGAGGGGGAAATTCACACTAGGCCATCCCAAACATGACCAAAAGATATCCTGCTTAATTCAGCTACAATTATCCAATGCTTGAGAAAGTAGTTACATGAATTCCATCATATCCTTGATACCATCTAAAGAAGTTCTTCGTATCAGGAATTAAAATGCCAGCTCTTGTTTTATCATGTATTTATGTTATCTCTAGAGAGCATGTTGATTACAATTTGACAAAATGAAAAGAAGAGTCACAGGGGCAAACAAAGGCCTCTTTCTCAGAGAAAAAAACATGGTCGTAACAAGATTTTTTGGGTTGGTTAAATTTTGATAAGAAGCCACATGAGATGCCACGTGTCTATTCAAACATAAACAAACAAACAAATCATCATACAGAATCCTAGTTATACTGTGTGCTGTGAGCAAAGGAAGCACTTAGTTCAGACTCTAGAACATACCATTTTAAAGAGCAAGGGAAATACGACATCATAGCCAATAGAAGAGACAAATATATAAGAGCAGTTTATACGACTGGCATATTTGACTGCAATTACCTCTGCTTCATGGGCCATCTAGCATTATACACTGAAATCCATTGAGTTGCTGGACTCCCCAATCTAATTTTCTTCTTCGGTTGTTCTTCGACCTCAAGGTTTACGTGTGTTCTTCCATGTTTCTGTCCAACCTATACTATGCGCAACAGATTCACGACCAAAACTAAAAGAAGCAGAATAGACTAACTTTGGAAATGGTAATATGTTGTGTGCATGACAGATCAGACCTTTAGAGCTCCATCAATTCTGATGGGCCTTGAAGCAGGCTCTTCAATCAAACCATCAAAAACAGAAATAAGTTTAGGGTAATTTGGCTCTTCATCAAATTTCATATTGGTGACCTTCTCAAGAAAATGTTTGAATGGGGCTGGGCAGAAGCAACAAAGCATCTCTGGAGAAGCGGTCATTTTCTTCTTACAAACAAGAAAACTATTGTTATCTCCCTGCATTATTAAATCATTATTAGCAAAAACAGATCCAAGACCAAACAGAACATGTTACACAGACACAGCTGAGCATGTCTAAGACTACCTGATAGCCTTGCCAAGGCAATCTTCCTCTTATTAAAAAAATAAGGGTGTATGCCAATGACTCCAGATCATCCCTCCTACTACCAGTACGACCTAAATGAGCATGGACACTAGCATATCTAATTGTTCCCCTGCAAAATGTAAAGAGGAGATAGTTAATATTAGGAGGTGACACAATTTTATACAGAGAGAAGCTAGTACAGTAACATGCACCACAAGATCTAACTAACCTAAAGATATCTGGCCTCTGATCATATTCAACATGCTTATCACATGTTGCTTCTTTCCACCTGGATGCTGCATAATTTTAAAATTCACAGAACAGTGTAGAAAAGGTCAGTGGGGGCATAAAACATATCCTAGAAGCCAACGCCAACTAGCGAAGGCCTTAGTGTCTTAAACAATGTGAGACATAGTATCTTACTATCTTCACATACAGATTAAGTTATTTTGAACAAGATATCTTCACATATGGATTAAGTTATTTTGAACAAGGTACCTAAACCAAGATCAATCAGGAAAAGCTTCTTCTCATCAGGTGAACCAGGCTGGCCAAGCAAAAAGTTCTCTGATTTTACATCGCCGTGTACAAAGCTGGCAATAATAGGAAACCATGTGACTGTTAGGATCAAAAGTATACTCTAAATTCATGCATCCTACTATAATTATCGAATACTCATCGGTTTACCCTTTTGAGTGAAGTTTCTCAAGAATTGATATGGCCTCAACAGCAATGCAAGCAGCCATATGAGGAGCCATCCTATTGGAGACAATGATATCAGTAGGGAGTAAGAAAGCATATGGATAAGGTAAACAGTTTGGCAAGATACTTACGCCTGTCCTACAGAATTCCAAACATCCCAGAGGCTGGAACCAAGCATATCCATTACCTGAAATTTGGAATGCAGGTTTAATGAAATATCCAGTTAAGTTTGGATACATTTTGCAGTTAGTAACTAACTTTAAACTCACAAGAATGTAGTACTCTCCCTGGCGACCCTTGTAGTGGACTGATGGAATGCCATAACAACCATTGAGAGTGCTGGCCAGACAAGATAATTGGTCATTATCCACAGAGAATAATTGAAATACAGGAGGAGGAGCATGCAGGTTCATACTGATAAACGTGCCACTCGCATGGGGGGGCATAGTTGCATCCCTTACTGCTTCGGTGCTCAAATTTTAGTGCAACCTACAGGAGATTCACCCAGATATTTGAATGGTGTACCAAATAGAACTTTAGCGTTTGAAAGAGATAAAAGAAGGAACCTCATATGCATCAGGACCCATACGAGAAGATCCACCAGATACTCTTCTTCCAACATAAACCTGGCCAAAGCCACCTTTGCCTAACTTTCTACCAGTTAAATATTCTGGGGAATCACCTACTTGAACCTGCAACAATTGGATAATGCATAGGTGCTTATAATTCATAGCTGCAGAACTATACATATAGGCAAGTTACAATATGAATCAGCAAGAAACGGCAAACTAAGATTATAATAAAAAAAATATAAACCTATTTAAACAATAAAGACTTTTTATCTTGCAAAGTGAATGTGTCTTTAGTGCCCATTACTAAAAATGTAGAAGCAGTGCACTGAACGTGCCAGCAAATTCTTCACAATGTTTGTACCAAATGGGGAATACAATCTCTCTGCTATCTCTGTTCTCTAAAGATCTTAAACTTGAGTCCGCGAGTTCGTGTGAATGTGTGGTTTCTTGCATGGGTTATTTCGCCCTTTCTCGTTCTTAATATATACGGCGCTCTCCTGCGTGTTTGATAAAAAAAGATTAACACCTACTTTATTCCCTAAGAGACTGCAAAAGGCAAGAATGGTTGAAGAGGGGTGTAAGGAATTGTTTTAATAATCACTGAAATACAATAGGCAAAAAAAAAAAAAAACAACTAATTCAGGAAGGTGGTGTTTATTATTTCCATTAATTGTGCTAGTTCTTTACTATCACTACCATTTTGTAAAAACCAAAAGTATTGTGATGGTACAATCCAATAATTCAGAACTTGATTTCTCTCATGCAAATAAAGATGCAATCTATCAAGCAAACCAAAGCCATCGATTTTGTTCCTCTTCACCATTCAGATCGATCATCACCCAGTGGTTGGTTCTCACTTTGGTTTGGTATTTGCTGTTAGTTTTATGTGAAAAGAACTAATATTGTGCCCAACATATAGCATGGATATCCAAGACTGCATGCTATATTCTACGGAAATGTAAATAGATACAGCACAAGAGAAGCATGCTCCCAGTGAAAAAAGAAAAAAATGTATCTAACACAAGCACAACAGGGCACATGTGAAATTCACTGAATAATACAAGCTACATGATGGAACTACCAAACAAAATAAAACCAGACCAAAGAGCACAAAAAAGGCTCATATAAACAAACATGTCAGGGAAAGAGAACTCATACCCTCTCAGGCACTGCGGTGGTTGTGATTGTGGTATCATCCTCTGCCACTGCAAATTTGTCCGCACTATCACCAGCCATTCTTAAGCTGGCAGCACGGTCAGCTTCCTTGCTCAAACAAAGATCGTTTCGGGCTGTGCCAATAACTGCCTCGCCAGCAACAGCTTCAGGGAGGCTATTGCAAGGCAGATCAATCTGCAAATCAATAGCCTCGAGCCCCTTTCCTCTGTGTTTCGAAGCTGACCTCCCTCCACCCTTACTAGCTGCCTTCTTACCTCTACCAGCCACAGCACCTCCACGCCTTCTAGCCCTGCCCTGAGGAGGCGGCACTGCTGGGCACCCAACTGTGTCTGCTGCAGCCTTGACGTTGTCGGCCTTCTTGGACCTCAGACAAGCTCTCCGAGCACCACTCCGCAACTCTGGCATTATCCTTCCATGCAGCTCAGGCTGGCGTTACATCCTTGGGCGCTCCTCCTTCCAATCTCCACATGCAAGAATACCCAACACAAGAAGAATAAATTCACCGATCAAAGGAAAACCATGAGAGCAAGCACCGGAATTTCAGCTCAACTGCTCAAGAAGTGTCCCTTCGCCCTTCTTCGCCCGTAGTGACAACAAAAGAAGGACCAGTTCAGGTGGACAAAAGCGGGGAGGAATAAATAAAACTGGGGGGCTTTCATCGCCATCGCGAACCGCCTTAAAGACACGCCCTGCTTCCCAATCACCAAGGTCCTTTAAGCGGAATCGAATGCCGACGTCGTCACTAAAAGGCAGCGATAACATCTCCATCGCCCGATGCCTCCCAGGGGGGTGGTGGGGGGTGGTGTGTCCACCGAGAAAAAATCCCACCTTTTACAGAGCCAGACAGATTACCACCAATGGCGAACTAAATCACATCTAGACTGGTGAAAAGAACCCGTCTCAAGGCGCCAACCGCACCCAAACCACGCACTTCTCCGAAATCCGCCGTGACACACCGCGCGACGACAGGCATCTTATCATCAGCGCCGAAGCATTTCCCAGCCCGAATCCGCCGCGTGAGGCCGAATCAGACCGGCAAAACCCCCATCAGATCGCGCCGACGTACCAGCGGACGCACGAGGAACAATCCGATCGTACGGAACCTGGGAGCCACCGGCACGCGCGCGGATCAAAAAGAAAAAGAGAACAGCCGGAGGAACAATGTGGCGATAGTGACGGAGGCGATGGAGGAGCACCGAAAGAGACTTTACTTACATTACATGGCATCGGCTAGCAGCAGCGTGGTGATGGAGATGGCGGCGGTGGAGGCGGCCTTCGCGCGGAGCCTCGGGAGCCGTGCAGCGCCGCGGAGCTGAGCGCTCGCTCTGTCGCGTGGTGCCGTGGTGGGAGCAGAGCAGCGCTGGGTGTGTGCGCGTCGCAACTCGCGAGCCGGAGGCGGGAAGGAGCCCTGCCAAACGCAAGGCTGCTATACACACAGCATACACAGGCTGCTATACTTGACATTGTACAGTAGAGAAATCGCACGGGCAATTCAATACTGCCATACAGGTATGCGAGTGTTTCACCTTAGGCCTTGGATGCACATGTATTTTACTCAATTCACATGTGTTGGAGTGAAATTTAGTTCAATTTTCACTCATAACTTCAATACACATGGATTAAGGTAAATACACAAGCATCCAAACGAGCCCTTATGAATTACGATTCCACTCCCAGGTGACCATAACAGAGCACTACAGGAGTCCATGGTCAACTCAGACTAGCAAAGTAACTGCAGCAAAATAGCTGCTCCAGAAATGGCAATGTGGACCATAGCACAAGAAAACATGATTTGATTAGCTCTTAACAAATTTTCATTCCCAAAACAACATATTTTGATAAGCACTTCAGTAAGCCCGAGTAAGGAATGGGGAGTTTCATATGATGGTACAGAATGGCGGCAAATGTTCCCGCTTCACATAGCCAAATCGACAGGGAGATAAATCTCGCTAAAAAACACGTTTATCAGCAATTTTATTTATCAAACTAGCATCCCAGAGAATGAGAAAAAACATTGCATGGATTAGATATGGGCTTCACATCTTCTAGCACCCTTCAAATCTCCGTGGAGGATAAATAAAATGGTTACTACAACAGAGTATTAGAGGCCTTCTCTACTTGTATTGCTCTGAAACTATGCGAGTAAACTTGTCCATGAATTGGCATTTCTTGTCAAAACCCCAGCCAGGATTGTTCTGCAATGAACAGAAATAGGGACAGAATTTTAGAAAACAACCATAATGTTATGACATCAGAAAAAGAAGTGGCAAAATAAGTAGGAAGAAACTAAAAAAGGCAGCACTTGAAGATGCAACAGAACATCTCTTGTGCATTATCAATTGACTACCTATCTCCACAAGATTTGCTCCAGAAAAGGGTATACAAGACAGCCACACCAGACTATGTATCTAGAAAAGTCAAAACGACTTACAATTTGGAAGAGGGATTAATTGTTTATTGCAGTTGGACTTCAATAAGTTTAATAAATAAGCCAACAGAAGGTGCCTCGATTTTTTAAAAAGGAAACCTGGCTACTGGTTGCCGTATCATAATTCATAATGCCAAGTTAACCACAAATCATGTTACTCGGCATCAAAGGAGATTCAGAAGTTGAATGATTGAAAATGCAAGCATATCAAATCGATCCAATGTTCAGAACACAAGTTGTCACAAGAAGGCAAACCTTAAGAGAGAGTAGAGTTTTGTCAGTAAACCGTTTTACTGAAGAAGGGATGCTTTCTGGAAGAGTGTTTGCAACTCTTTGCAGCTCCTCTTCTTGTTGTTTTGCAGTCACAACATCAGGTCCACTGTACATATCTATAAGCTCTTTCATATGGGGGGCTCTAGCCATTACATCTTTCACAGCTTCCTGACAGTGATACAGTAGAATACATTGAGTCAGTTAAAATACTCTGCCACAAAATATTTCATATCAGCAGAGCAAGCTGAATACCACATTAATGTATGCATGCACTAGTTGCTATATTAATTTAATGATCTGACACAAAATGTAATGTGACGTTGTAAGGACTTCCATATAACTATATGTCTATATAATTGAAGTAAAAGCTCAAATATAGAACAAGGCAGCTAACAAAGTTGATCTGTATATAAGTTTATGCTGTGTAAAAGTTATGTCAGTATATCTGAATAGAAAACTACTAATATCCCTAAAGATAAGAGGCCAATCTGGATAAATTTATGTATAGTAGTCAGCAGAGTTATGATAGCAGGACTAGATGGACACCAAAATTGTAGAATGTAGACATTGTAGACAAGAGTAATATCGTGATAGCAGCCTATGTTGTCCACATATTCTATCTGTTCACAAGCTTGGCTAGAGCAGCTAATGATCATCTAACCATTGACCCATTTTTTGTATTGTTTTATCTGTACATAAATGGTTTTTTTTTTTTTTTACCACTGGTATGAAGGCTTGGAATTTTCTAATACATACCTAATTCAAGTGACAACAAAAACAGTACATATACAATATACTGAGCACAAACATTTTCGAGGGTAAACATAAAAATGTGTAACCAATTGAAGAAATTACCTCCCATTCTTCCTGGTTCTGGATGCCCTCATATGCAACTATGAAGGGCTTCACCTTCTGAAGCATCTCCTCCAATGACATTGGTGGTTTCTCATCAATATCAGGATTACCAAAATTCACATGGTACTCTGGCTCAAACTCGATCTGCATGCACAAACCCACAGCAACAAAAACTCTCACATGCACATCCAGATTGAAAAATACTACAAAATCCACTGTGGTTCCATACGCACCATGTTGTTTGTGTGACAAGCCTCGAGGTAAGCATTCTCCATTGGATGTGGCAGCGCATTATCTGCTGCCTCCATAAACGCTTGCTCCAGAATCTTCATCTTGTCCTCGCCGAGCCGCTGCTCTAGCTTATCGCCATCAGCATTGTCTCCCAAGTAGATCGCGTGCTGGTCGTCTTCCACATCAACAGAACTGCCGTTGCTGCGCCCACGCCCCTGAATCTGCCGCGACCACGGCCACGGGAGCCGCGACCCCTGCCACCACGCCCTCCGCCATCTTCGCCGCTGCGGCCCCCGCCGCCCAGGAGTTCAACCGCCCGTTTCACGGCTTCCTCTTGCGACAACTTCGGTTGCTGCGCACCGGGAGCCTGTTTTGCTGGCTCGGGGCAGCCTGTTTCGCCGCCTCGCGGCGCCGGATAAACCGGTTCTCTTCCGGAGGCTTATCCGGCGCAGGCTGCTGCGTCCGAGGGGCCCCGCGGCCGGCGCCGGAGAAAGGGAGGGTGCGGGGCAGCGGAGGCGCGGAGGAGGAAGCATCGAGGCTTGGTGGCTCCGGATCGGGGCGCTGAGGAGCGTTGTCGAAGCGCTTGGTGAAGGTCGGCTGCTTGGGGGCGTCCTCGGAGGGTGGCGGCGGAGGCAGTGGGGATCCGCGGCCGCGACCGACGCCAGAGAACACGGCAAAGGACGGGATGCTGGGGGATGAGGGAACCGCAGGCTCCCCGCGGCCGCGGCCGCGGCCGACGGATGCTGTATCGGAGAAGGGATCCGCGCCATCGTCGTCGGAAATGGGTCTCCCGGGAGCGCGCGGCTGCCCAGAGGTCGGCAGGCCGCGTCCGCGCCCGTGCCCGAAACCGCCATCACCACCGCCCCCGATTCCAGAGGAGTAGGAGAAGGCGGGGGCGCAGGAATACGGGAGTGGAGTGTGCCGCCTCGCGGCGGCGGCGGCGGCGGCGCCGATGCCTCGCATCGTGGCGGTGATGGGTTTAGCGCGGGGCTGCTGCTTGGGGTTGGGCTCAACTTGTCCGCCGAAGGGAACGGTGGACTGGTGAGATACGTCGCGCAGGTGTCCGGCCGTTGGATCGGCTTGACGGCTCAAAATCTACGGCTGATGATTTTTTTTTTTGAGAAATACAAAATTAAATTTTTTTGACAGAGGTAAATACAAAATTAATGTCCCAGGAAGTGTTCAGATGGACCAATTTTTCACTTCTAATTAATTCTGTGCGACACAATCTTTCTAGAAAAAGCCAGAACGTCTTACAACTAAAAACAGAGGAAGTATTTAGATATATGTCAAAGAGTATATAATAAGCTGAATGTATCTAAAAAGCTTAAATGTCTCGTATAATTCATAAAGGACGGAGGAGGTAAAAAGACAATGGTTGTTTTGACTTTTTTCAAAAAGGAAAATTAAAAGATACTACATTGTTACAGTTTAGCTACAGTGCGCTGCCGGATTTTTCTCTATCGTTGGAAAGAAGGAATACTTTGTACACTCAGTTCAAACTTTATACACGTGGAAATCCCTGTACATGCATGAGCGACAAGTTTGTAATGCTTTTTTCCCCTAAATGGCCAGCAGGAATACTTTATACACTCAGTTCAAATTTCACAAGTCATAACTAAAGTTCAAACTTTATACGCGTAGCAGCACCTGAAAACTAAACTTCATACACGTACAAGAGAATTTCTGACAAACTACGGTGCTTAGAAAGTCATGTCAATGCTATGTCCTAAACATTTCTCCAGATATTTTCAGATGGTACGAGGATCGATGATCCATCAAGCCAAAGCCTGCGACGGTCCTTCGTCCAAAAGCCAAAAGCCACACTGTTCCGTGACCGTGAATAATGTCTGAGGCTCTGAGCACCTAGCTGCATCCTTTGCATCTCCAATTGAAAAAGTACAGGTGACAAGGCACAAGTATAATCCTTCTTATGAATAAATAAAAA
Organism: Chrysopogon serrulatus; assembly: GCA_015844335.1. NCBI lineage: Eukaryota > Viridiplantae > Streptophyta > Magnoliopsida > Poales > Poaceae > Chrysopogon > Chrysopogon serrulatus. The sequence continues at coordinate 106,491 of JADLZL010006522.1, forward strand.
GGCATAAATATAATTGTACATTCATTTTATTCATAATTTAAAACAATTTAACAATGCATGGAATGATATTATTTGAAGAAGAAAGAAGCTATGCAGCTCATTCCAGAATTATTCGAGGTGGGAATCGAAACCCAGCGGTGAGGTCCTCCAGCACCTCAGCTCGCTCACACTCGTGCCACTCCCGGCGATCTGCAACGCCCCCAACTCCTGCTCATCGTCCCTGACCTCGCCGTCGAGCAGGTGCACGTGCCTCAGCAACGGTGACCTCTTCATGACCAGCCTGACAAAGCCTGTTTGCCACCCCAATCCTTCGAAGCCTGCCACAACGAGCTCCTTCAGGCGACGGTTCTGATGCTGCTGCTCATCAGCATCCAGACTGTCATAGAGATCACCTGAGCTTCGCTGCTCCGAGTTGTTGTCAATCTGCGTTTAGATTTAATAACAGTTGGGTTTACAGTTAGTATTTCCAACATCCATGCGCACGCGTTTTCAGAAAGTTTGGTCAAGGAAAAACGTACATGAACATGGAACGATTCCAAGGCTGGTGCTGCACCAAGTAGTAGGAGAATCCATAATACGTCCCAGTTCACTTGGACATTTGCGATGAACAGCTTTTTGAGCTGACCACCAGGAACAACAAAAGGTTCGATCCACATCTGTATACATAAGTACACAACGGTTTTTACATGACACTGCAATGTCAGTACACAACTTCTTAAGTTTTTATATAAGAGATAAACAGATGATTACTCACCTGGGGCCCTTTGAACTGCAGAACAAGGGAATCTAGTGGTGGGATCCTTTTGAAGAATTTGCTCGGTGGATATGTCCTGCTAGTACCAGATTCATCATCAATGTCATTATCTTCGGTTTGTAAGTAGTCTAAGCTCACATGCCTAAGCCGAGGCACCTCACCATAGGATAACTTGGTTGGGCGACCACGGCAAACAAAAGTTTCAAGACAAGGTAGAGACATCAGATGTATTTTCCCAAAGCAGCACCTATCCACTTGCAGACTCTTTATCTTTGATGTTGGCACAAAGAAACGTAAAACGGCTTGGCAAACACGAGAAGATGTGATCCTGAAATCTCTTAACTCTGTGCAATTTCTAAGAACCTGCACCCAATGTGAGCTTGGTGAGCCGCTGTACCGTCAGGCAGTTCCATGAACAAAGAGGCTGGCAGTTGGATAGCACAAGCCGCTCCAGACGAACATTCCGGTATCGATCCAGCTGCTTGAGGTCATAGTCCCCACATTCGCCATCAATAGCAAGCTCAAAGTCTTCAATGCCCCACTTGGCAATGGCTGCAGTGACCCATTCATCAATTCTTTCATGCCAGCGCCCCTGCATTTGTAGCCTCAGCTTGTGGACAGGCCGGCGCTGACGCACATTCTTTGGGGCCAGAAGGAATGCGTTCACCATCTTGATATAGCGCCTCATGGCCCGGCGCTCGTAGCGTTCCAGGATGGCTGTGAAAGGCCTGATCTTGGCCATCCAACGCTCATGCCGAGCCTTGATGGCATAGATGTCGTTTAGCTTGTGCATGTTCTTCTCTGCCTCGTACGCTACCTTAGCCTCCATGTTAAGGTGTTTCAGACGGTGATAGCGTGGCGGGAGGATGTCATCGACAGCAAGGTTATAGGATGTTGGGAAACGCCGAGGAAGATCACGCCATCGCTTTGAAAGGATGATGGTCGTTATTGTTGTGCGTGTGTCTAGCTTGTCAATAATCAAGAGGAGTAACTCGTCAGGCAAGCTGCTGATCCTGTCCTCATGACTGGTGCATCTCTCGGCCATGCGTACCTGAAATTTTGTTCTGTTAACGAACAGCATGGAATGGAATAAAGTCAAGTACAAAATTTCAGATCAATACATCAATCCCACATTTTTTCTGTTTCCAGCTAGTACACTCTAAACGATCAGAGGATCAAGGTCGTGCATAAGAGATGTCCTAATTGACCAAATTTAACACAGTGATGCTATAAACTAGCAAGCACCAACCCGGCAGCGGCTAAACAGAAAATGTTTTTTAATTTAAAAAATTGAAAATGAACATGAGCTACGTTGCGACTGTTCACAACCCCGCAGCGACGGGCAACATAGTAATAAAATGAAAAAAAAAAGAAGGTCCTGCAAGGCTGATAATTCGCAATCTCAAAACATTATTATGCATGACCTACTACGAACACATCGTTGAAGACACGCCAAATGAGGACGAAGGCAGGAAGAAGGGGGTACCCGTTTAGAGGGCGCGGCGGCATCGACGGCGGAGAGGTCAGAGGCCTTCCGGAGCCGGCGGTAGCGACGAGGAGGCGCCTCCACGGCCATCTTTACAAGTACGAAAGTTGCACCATAGCTCCGGCCTTATTCGTGCACCACGTGTCCCGGGCAGCAGCGCACGCCGTCGCGACTCCAGCCCAACCGAGCGGGCAAGCGCCCACGGCAGGCGGCCCCGGTCCCGCCCCCCGCCCCCCCCGACGTCCCGCCCGGCGCCCCGCACACCGCCCCTGCCGGCCAGCTCTGATCTGGAGCACAGCAGCGGCAGCTGCAGCAGCGCGAACGCGAACGCCTGCGTGCGTGCCCAGCTTCGCCCGCCCGGTCGTGGCAGACGTCGCTGCGGGCACCAGCGGGAAAAGGCTGGCACCTGGCGCGCGCGCAAGCGCCGCACCGCCCGGCCTCGCCTCCGCCTGGCCAAAACCGCCACAGCCGAACGCCTCCTCTGCGCTCCGTGCTTTGAGGAACAAGAAGCAAGGCCAAAAATGGATTAAAAGCTTTTTCAGGATTCCCAATGTAAATCTCGCGACTCAAATAAATAGTTCTGTATAGTGACGGTTGTATTAGGAAATAATTTCAAAAATTTTCAGGGGCCTTAGCGTAAAGAGTCTGTCCTATATGGTTTCCTCTTCTTTTTAATCAATAATCTGGCTGAAATTTTGAAAATGCATAGAAATTCAAAGAAAAATGCTAAAAATGTGAAACTTGTTTTGTTAGCTTTGTTATGATGTTATCTACACCAGAAACATATGTATTGGCCAAAAACAATATTTTCTGAATGCTTAAAAATTCACTCAATAAATGAGAAAATGCTCGTTGCATATTTTCGATTTGCCAAAAAAAATTAATCTTTTGATGCTCTACATGTTAAAGTCATAATACTTACTGTTTGACAACTTTTTTATGTGCAGTACTATTTAACCAAGTTAAATCCATATTTAAGTTGTTAAATGAATAAGTGAAGCTACATCTACCCAAAATTTGTGAAACCACTTTTGCTGCCTTTGTCTAACTCAGAGCAAGCTAACAAAAAAATATTAAACCTGCTGTTAAATGACATATTTTACTGATTTATTTTCTATTTACTAAAAAAAGAAGCCTTTGCCTCTGTACTACAATCTGCTCAGAACATCAATAAACCTTTTACAATTCATTTTCATATCATTTCGATCAACAACATCAAAAAGATAAGTATATGACATTGAATAAAAAAATAAGTTAGCTACAAATATTAATTTCTCGATGCATAACATGATAAATTTTAACTATATCTTCAACACCTGCATATTCCATATAAGCGAATATACTCTACGCTGAAAATCACTACGGTCATCTGAATAATAATACTAAACAAAGATTTGCATTCAATCCATATTTAGGATCCAGATTGGCTGGCCCACTCCAAGAAAGAGGCGGCAAAGCAAAGCCGCCGGTGTTTCTAGTCGTAAACTAACCACAAAGATGTAACGTACAACCGGTCACGTATCCAGAAGGGAAGAAGCCCATGTCAAACTGGTGCGGCAGGCCCATTGGGCAGTCGCTGGCCTTTGGTCCTTGTGTGTACGGCGATGTGATCTCTACTATAATAGAATAGTTAAATTACACTACGTCCACCCAAAAATACGTCCCCCACTGAGAGTGTTTAACTATTGTGTACCCCATAAAATACACCCAGAAATCTAACATCATCAAAATCTAAGGCCTTTAATCATTCTTCGCTGGCTACAACCAGATCCTACGGTCAGCAATCAGAGGCTTCAGTGCGCTGAAGCCTCCGCGACGCTTCCCCACGCGACACGAGGCCGCAACTCTTCTCCCCCGACAGACGAGCGCTCCGGGTTCGAATCCCCGGTCCTTAACCTCACGTGAACTAGCACCCGCAGCAGGCCTCCTCCACGGCTGGTAGTGGTGGGAGGGGCTGTACCACCGCCATCGGTGGGGGAGGGAAGACGCGTTGTGGCATCCGTGAGGGGAGGGTGCTCACCGCCGCCATGGACGTCTCACCTAGATCCGTGAGGGAAGGGGCTCGCTGCTGTAATCACCATTGATCTCTACTATAATAGAATAGTTAAATTACACTACGTCCACCCAAAAATACGTCCCCCATTGAGAGTGTTTAACTATTATATACCCCATAAAATACACCCGAAATCTAACATCATCAAAATCTAAGGCCTTTAATCATTCTTATTTGGCTACAACCGGATCCTACTTGTCAACAATCGAGGCTTCGGTGCGGTTTGAAGCCTCATGACGCTTCCCCCGCGACACGAGGCCGCGACTCTTCTCCCCCGACAGACGAGCGCTCCGGGTTCGAATCCCCGGTCCTTAACCTCACGTGAACTAGCACCCGCAGCAGGCCTCCTCCACGGCTGGTAGTGGTGGGAGGGGCCGTACCACCGCCATCGGTGGGGGGAGGAAAACGCGTTGTGGCATCCGTGAGGGGAGGGTGCTCACCGCCGCCATGGACGTCTCACCTAGATCCGTGAGGGGAAGGGGCTCGCCGCTGCAATCACCATTGAGGAAGGAAAGGAGCATCGTGACAAGATCCATAGGGGAGGAGGGTTGAGGCTGTCAAGGGAGGGGGCATAGCCGGGTGGCCACCAGGTCGCCACCGTGACCTGCCGGTGCTTCGTCAACATCGTGGATCTCGCCACCATGTAAATCTGCACGCTACTTCTCCTTACCCCCTCCTTCTGTGTGGATCCCGCCTCGCGGTGGGGGGGAGGATGAGGTTGCGGGAAGTGCGGTCGCGATCCCGTCCGGATCCGAAGCGCCATCGGGGACGACGCCGTGGTGGAGAACGGGATCGAGGGCGGCGCCTCCCGTGCGGATCCGGGCGCCATGAGGATGCCGCTGCCATGGAGAACGGGATTGAGGGCGACGGCTGCGTCGTTGTCAATATACACCGCCATGTTTAAAGGTTTGCAATAGTTTACTTTTTTTCCATGCAGGCAAAGAGGGAGTATACAGCCATGCTTGTCTTGCATTGGATCTGGCGGACGTATGTGATGATTATGCTCCTTAGATTGCTTTAGCTCCTTTATTCCAATTTGCATTTCTAATATGTCTAAGATTATCTAATTATACATTATTGTTGGGGCAACCACATGGCTGAGTGAAACACACAAAATCTGGTCATCAGATTGCCTTGTTAAAGTGAAAATGTCCAGGCTCTTGTAATGCAATAGTTTACTTTTTTTCCATGCAGGCAAAGAGGGAGAATACACAGCCATGCTTGCCCTGCATTGGATCTGGCGGACGTATGTGATTGCTTTAGCTCCTTTATTCCAATTTGCATTTCTAATATATCTAAGGTTATCTAATTATACAATTATTGTTGGGGCAACCACATGGCTGAGTGAAACACACAAAATCTGGTCATTGGATTGCCTTGTTGAAGTGAAAATGTCCAGGCTCTTGTAATCAAATATGCATCTTAGTTCTTCCCATCCACTATTTTATTTGCTTAACCTTAATATTTTAGAAAAAAAGAGGACTAGGCCAAAAAATTATGTGACACCTGCAGGGTCCGAAAACCGAAACAAAGTTCATATTTGCTGGTTAATATTTTAAATTGTAACCAAAGATGTCACCAAAGATGCGTCTTTTAATATTTCGAAGAAAAAAGATGTGGCTCCAAATGAAGGACACAAAATCTGATTAGTAGCAGTTCATCACTTGCTTTGCATCTGAACTGACGTATATGCCTTTTGATTATTTGATTCTGCATAGTTATATGCTGCCATCGTTTTAGCAGTAATGATGCTTCTTCCATTGATTTCTTCCTAATAAAATCGGCACCTGATGCTTCTTCCATTTAGTTGTCATGCAAGGTTCTAGGTACCACTGATCGTTCACTGCTCATAATAGCATAAATACATGAAAACCTGACATGGAAGGATGATAGCTAGAAGATCCAATCTCTTGGTATATGTCTTTTCCAAGATCTCTTACAATTTCAGTTTCATTTGTGGGGTTCGACATGGAAGGAATTTCATTTTGAGAAAAACATGGCAATACAATATTTTTATCGATTTGTCCTTACAATTAAACGAATCCTCACACTGATCTCATGGTGCCATTTCCTTTTTATGTTTTTTTTTTTGTTAATTTGGTTATGTGCTGCAGAGAGACACAGATCATTATATCACAGCCTGGATGTAATTCTGTGCTTTTGTACCTAATTGGTTTGCCCTTCTATTTTTGTACTGCATTCTTAGAACAGAATTGCTATATGGATTTGTGTCCAAATGACATGTCCATTTTTACACTATATATGGAGGTGAATTATCTGGATGCATAAGTTGTACATTAATTTATTTCATGGATTGCCTTATTGGCCTCGATGACTGAAGTAGATAAAATTAAAAATATCTTTGTGTTCTGGCTTTCTAAATGGTTTGTATTTTCAAAGCTCTGCTTTCAGTATCTGCATGCAGTAATATTTATCAAATTGATAGATTCGTAGGTAGCTAGGTTTTGGAAACATCTTACTTCATGTTAATTCCATCACTGGCAGAAATTTCAGCCTAGCTTTCAAGAAAAGCTTTTGTTGGAGTGCAGTTCTCAGTACTGATGTTTTGTGCTAATTTTTATCTGTCTGCATTTTCAGGCTGCATTCTGTTTTTGGATTTTTACTCCTCAAAAACATAAATTGTCTGGGAAAATTTGTTCCTCCAATTGACTATCACAAACTGAATTGGTGTGGCGCCATGGCCTCCTCTCATGCTAATTCTATTCCTAATATTTTGATGTGGAGTATTCTTGGGTCCAGAATAAGGTAACAGGGTTCATCATTCTTTCTAAAGAGGAGGGCAAGGAACACACTGATAGAAATTTGACATAGCTTGAACAAGTGTTTTTCGATCTCGCCGAGTAAATACATGAAAGTTTATATATAGGCGTGGTCCAAAAAACACATTATGAAATTTTTATGTAAATCCAGTGTAATATAAGAAATGTAATAAATGTCTTTAATGTAAAAGACTATGTAACGTTTCATTCAATAGCTTCTATGATTCTTTTTTCGTCAGTTGTTTTAATTTTTAGTTTTATGATTTAATTTGGGTCTATGATTCATTTTTTCTAGATTAAATCGCAAAACCAAATACGGCAGGGCAGGCGAAGTCCACAGGGCAGATCTTGCCGCAGTGGAGGAAAGTGAGGTCGACGGGCTTCCCCCCATAATATATATGTCTGTAATATACATTTGTGCAATATATACATGATTGCAATATAAATTAGTTGTAATAGGCAACACATGACTGTAATATACATTTGTGTACCATGAGCACTTTCCATCATGATCGCTTCCCCCATAATATATATGGTTATAAACAATTATTTGTGTGATGTAAGTGCACACCCTAGCTTAAAAGTAAGCGTTGCTAGCAAGACACGTTACTAGTAGAAATAGTGCGACACTGCTTACTATAAATGCTCTTATATGTATTCTATATTATCAATTTATATGTACAGTTTAATTGCATTACAATATATTATTGTGCCTACTGCTAATTGGTGACTATGACAAGGATTAAAGAAAACATGTTGACTATTGGTTAGCTCTCTCCTGTTCAACAGGATATAGACTTTGTGTGTGTGGGTGGGGTTGTCCAGTTATGATTTTACTCTCGGAGGTATTTTTACCCTTATTTTGAAGTTCAGTTATGATTTTACTCTCGTTTTTTAGGGGTGTTGTGTTATTATAGGTGATCTCCTCCTTAGCTCTTCGTCCTCCCACCAACAGCTCCTCCTCATCTTCACGGTTAAATGGCCAGCCCACCTTCCAACGAGACCACGGCGATCGCCTTCCAGCCGCTAGCAGATCTTGCTGCTGCTCCTCCTCCCACCGTCATCGGCGATCAGCCACCCTTATCTCAGCCAGTAGAGTGCACGTGCCCCCACCCCCGACCCCGTCGTTGATCCAAAGCAGCACTCTTGGGGACTTCTTGGCTACGCCGCAACTATCGTCATCGGCCTCATCACGGAGCTGGGACGTGTCGCCGCCAGGAACACCGCGCAGTTGGAGGTGCTTCTTGGCTACGCCGCGACTGTCGTCATCGGCCTCGTCACGGAGCTGGGACGTGTCGCCACTAGGAACACCGTGCAGTAGGTCACCTTCGGAGGTGACCGTCGTTCTGCTCCCCGTCACGCTCATGGCAGATCTCAAGAAGCGTCTCTTTCTCTTATCTCTTCACGCCAAGATGGCGGCCATCATCCTCTATGCTCTGCTGGTCGTCGCCATCTCGACGCGGTTTGGGCGCTCCGGGAGCCTGGCTGCTGTGCCCTTCGCCACCATCGTCACGTTCCACCATTTGGATGAAGTTCTTGGGAGCAGGAGTAGCAGAAGCAGCTGAGAAAGATGGCCACCATTTGGATGGAGTTCTATGGAGAGAAGGAGCAGCTGAGTTAGAAGAGATAATTCACTGGTGTAAGAAAATTCGCTGGTGTAAGAAGAAAATTCGGTATAAGGAGTATGAGTGTAGGGGATACATCATGCCTGTTTTATTTATTGTTATTGGGGGTTTAGTCGGAACAACTAGTGATCACAAACATACTAGAAAACAATGAGAAGCATGCCTTCTTATGTCTGAAATATGCTAGCAAATAACTAGGTGGTCTGTAAATAGCTTTAGAAACTTGGAATGTCAAGCTTTTGTCTTTCATATGTCCAAAATGTGTTATTTCTTCCATTCCAAATTGTAAGTCATTACAAAAATCTTGGAGAGTCAAAACATCTTACGCTTGACCAAAACTATAGAGAAAATTATAAAGATAGGTATATTATGAAAATATAATTAAATGGAAAATTTAATGATACTTATTTATATCATAAATATTATTATTTTGGTTATATAAATTTGATCAAAGTTTAAGATGTGACAAAGCCCACGCCCCTTTGCCGTCCATCGGGGCCACGCTCGCAGCGGGGCAGGGGGGCTCTTGCACCCACGCCGAAGCCCCTGCCAAAACTTGTGCCCTCCAAAGAGAGCACGTGTTGCGCCGTGCTTTTGTCTTCTCCGCCGACTGCCACGGAGGGATGAGGACCGGGTAGGAGGCACGCAGGACCTCGGTGGCGTCCTCGGACATGCTTCATCCTCCATGTTGAGATGTGGGCCGCAGCGGCGGTAGGAAAGGTAGACAGCTTGGTGATGTCCTCAGCTATGGTGTCGTCCTCGGCTTTAGAATGGAGCTCTGCTTTTACGTTGTTGTTGGATAGGGCTGAGTTAGGGGGGTGTGTGACTCTTTCCTGTGCGTAATCCAAAAGGTGATGTGGAGACCGCTTAACCTCACCTCGATTGTTGTCTCTAGACGCTGTTCGTGTTGTGCAGCAAGGGTTTGCTTTTCAAATGGCACCCTCTGCTCGATGCCATTACTTTTGTTGGGAATCTGGACAGTGCAGGGCAGGGCAACGCCATTCAGCCTTGAGGAGGAGCGTCGCCGACGTGACGACCCTGTGAAAGTGGCAGAGGTGAGTGCCCCCTGAAGCCGCGCAAGGATGAGGCTATTCGCACTGCTATCCGGTATGACGAACGCTACTGGCCACGTACATAGGATACCGGAAAAAATGAGCTGCAGCGCGGAACGTTATCCAACCCAGTAAAGACATGGCTCTGTTATTCTCAGCGCGTTTGCGGACATACGGAATCACCCGGCCCCCACCACGCGCGGCAGAAGCGCTCTCTTTGTCACATGCCAAGGGAATCTAGGTGGGGCCCACTGATTTAGTTTGACAAAAAAATGTTTTAACTCATAAACCAAAAACCAAATTAAATTCCGATTGCACCATTAAATTCGTCTCAATAAATTCTTCAAAACTAGACCCCACATGGATATATTTAGATAAAGAGATAAGTGAACCCCACAGTAGATAGAGAATGATATAGAGGATAGATGGACGCGGGAGAATTAAGTATAAAGGAGAGAATCTTGATGACTAGGATATACAGAGTATGAAAATAGAGAAATATGAGTGCGAATAGCCTGAGGGATGTGACAGAGGCATGAGTCGGGATTTGGCCTGACGGCCGGCGCGGGCGCGGGCGCGGGCGCGGGCTGTCACTGTCAGCTTGTCACTGACGGCTCGACGCTGAGACGAGACGCCGTGACCGACCGAGCTCGGTGTAACTGTCGCGCGGAATCTCTTCAAAGACGAAATTCGTACCATGCTCTCCGGCCCCAATATTTTGCCACGTCAGCAACGATTTCTCAGCCGTTCGATTCGCATGCTGACTTGGATACAACCGTCCAACATGCAGCCCCCAAACCTCCCCTCTGTTTCTCGAAAGCTCCCTTCGTCTCTCTCACGGCGGCGACGGCGGGCCACAGTGGAGCGAGGTGGCCCTTCCCCGGCCATGGCGGGGGCAGACCAGCCCCCGGCGCGACGGCACGGTGGCCCAGGCCCTCGTCCATGGCAAGGGCGCATCTGCTCTCTGGCGCGGACGCGGCCAACTCCTCGACGCGGGATGCGACCGGCTCCACGGTGCCTGTGCGGCCAGGCCCCGGAAGCACACGACTCCGCCGGCGGGAACTCCTGTTGTTGCCTCCTTGCCTTCTCGCCGACCCTGGCTTCCGTCTAGCACCTCAGCACCTTCTCGGAGGCGAACTTTGTTAGTGAACCTCGATGACACGCTCAATCCAAGTCCAACAGCCATAGCTCTAATTCTGCAATCACAAATCCCAGCTACAATCCATGGTCTGCTCCTAAAGTCCTATTCAACATCGTGTTGTCCTCTCTGATGGCAGAGACTGCAGGCACCAAGCACAGGAACTCGCTGCCCAGTGCCCACCACTACTTCGACCTCCTGTACGAACTACTCTGCATTTGCTTTGCATTTGCTTTGTAAGGTGGCCAGTGACTTCTCAATTTCCTTTCATACTGATGCTTCTCAACTGTTCGATGAAATGTCAACATAGCGTATGCTATATTTTCCATTTCATTCGAGTCAGTGGAAGTAAAAGGTCCTCTAATTTTAAGTTCGTGAAATTCCAAATGCTATATTTTTCATTCATTTATGGTTAGTGGAAGAAAAAAATAAAACTTAATTATGTGGAAATCCGTTATTATCCTTCCATTAGCAGAATAATATTACAGCTTAATGCTTTTAGAATCATCTGTATATACTGCACCAATACCTCCATGACTGTGATATATGATAAAACAAACCTTTAATATTCCATTATAGTGCCTACTTTTATTGTTGATTGATCAAACGAAATAGGCAGAGCTACTCTCAAAGTTGACAATATTCATTACAAATTTTCTTCATTATGTGATATTTACTCAATTAACCAAATACCATGTGGACTCTACTGCCATTCAATTGACTATATCACCTTTATATTTTATAGCTAAGGAAAACTCTCATCGAGCCCCACTAGGCACAAAATGGGTTCATCATACTTATCTAAGAAAAGTCTATACCAAAGCAGTCTGCCAATTACCAGAAAGCTCATACCAAAGCAGAATATAATTCTCATTTTTGGTACAGGGTTTCACAAATTTGAATATTTGAAGCACTGAAAAAAACAATTTAACTTTCTATTTCAGGTTACATATCGGAACTCCTTGGCTGTTATATGCCTTGTGTTACAAACAAGTAGCAGTCTGAGGCTAACTGGATCATAAAACAGTACCATGACAGAATTGAAGTAGCCAGTTTCCCTGCTCTTCTCCCTGCTAATCAAATACATTGAAGATGTGCACCCTCATGGACCTAGGTTATGTTTGCATAGTTGGGAGGAATTTCGGCTACAACTTTGCCGTGGCACTCTTATTGTTTATGTTATCAACTTTTAACTGAATCGTTTCTTGCTAATCTTTTTGTGGAATAAGCTGCAGGTCTAGGTTAGTTTTGCGTGACCTCCAATTCACATTAAATGCTATATATCAATAGCCCTCACAACAAATGGTAACTGATTTACCTCTCACACATTGCATTTTCTGTTGGTTGTTTGTGCAACTCTAAAGTTTCTTTTTATACCAATAACATAGTATATACTCCCCCGTGCATTAAAAAATACTAATATAATACATGCATGAGCTTTAGTGGATGTCATGGATCTGTTTTTTTTCTTATATTCAGCAAGTCATTTCTATGTTTACTAAATACACTGTTAATATACAAAGGTAGCTTTGCTGCAAGTTACTCCTTTTGTTTTAACAAATTGTCTGTTGGTCTTCTACATCGAATATACTAGCTCTAGCATTATCAGACATGACTCACCCATCCAAAACTCCTCTTATCATCTATGCAGGTGTTTTCACGGCAAAATATGTTGCTCATTTTATTTGTCTAGGACAAAATGAAGCAACGGACAGGGGTCACTGTCTCGAAAACATTGCAGTTGAGAGACAGAGGGGAATAGTAAGAGCAAACAGAGGGGAATAGTAAGAGCAACATCTGATAGAACATCTAAATCTTAGCTCTCCCCCTCTCATATGATTTTTCCTTTTTAACCTTATTATCACTTCTTTATTTTATATACTCACTAGAACAAAATGGATGATAGGTTGAGAAAAGTTTGATGTTTTTGAGCAAAATTTTTGTTACATATCAAAAAACATTAGCTGCACTTCAGGTTAAGAATTGCACAAGTAAAATATTGTGGTATTTTGATTTGGTTAGAAACAACAAGTGATATCTTGTTCTTAAGATTTATTTACCAAGATTTAATTTGATAAAGTAAGGAGTGTGGACCACTTACCTAGCATTTGCTCTGGCAATAATGAGCTTATGATTACTGGTTATTCTCTATATTGTCATTATGATATTGAGTTCATGTCATGATCATCAATAGATGATATAACTGTATCCTGAACTCTATATTTCTGCACCCTGTATTGACTATTGTTTTTTATTCGTAGATTGATTTCTCTAAAGCAGGAAACAAACAGAGGTTATCTTCCATTGTTCAAAGAGAGACAAAGCTCAAATGGAGAGCAAGCTGACGTTGTCAATGAAAAGGCCATGCTGCTTTATGCGGTGTCAGGTGATGACCATGCTGAACAGGTGGAGCTCCAATCGTTGGAGCTGATGGATGTAGCTATGGTTCTTATCGGAACCAATTGTTCCCTATGGTAAGGTGGTTACAGACAACTCTTGATATAATGGTATCTTTTTGTTTTCTGCCTCGATCTGTCAAAGTCTTCGGTGAGCAATTTGGCATTACGTGGTACATCATATTTTATGCTTTATCTCCAATTAACATTATTGTTTTCTGAATTCATGTGTTTTATATCATCATAACGACACATGAATAATCACTCGCAAAGATTCACTTAAAACTCACTATTTTATGCATGCAGTGCTCAAAACCAAGAGATTTTTTTTAATGCCCAATCTTACCTGCATCAATAATTAAGCATATAACAACTACTACCAACAAAGAACTCGACAACCTGATCACGAGCTTGGCATGTTTATAATGCTGTCAAATACATCATTTCACTCCCTTTATTCAAATTAAGACCTATTGGATACTTGGATTCTACTAAAGCTCCAAATATAGAGTTTTGACTGCAATTTGTTACCATGTATTATCCTTGATTACCATGCTTGTATACCCATATGGAATTTTTGAGCAATTTACATTGTATAATCTTATTATATAAGCCAAACAAATGCCTGTTGACTCATACCGAGTCTGTTCACTCATACCGATCAATTCGAGTAAATATAACCTAGAGCGTCTATGCACAAAGCATGGATTATGTAGTAAATCAGATATCTTTTTAGCTATTTTCCAGAACCTGCACAACAAGATTAGTACACAATGATTAATGGAGTGATATATAGCATTGATATTAGAATATATACATAGGAGATGGAAAATTAACTTTCTTGCATTATAGACCATGGATCAAAATGTTGGTCCGGCACTGGCATGTCTTTCTAGTCGGAATCGAGCGGTGTACTCACTGGACGCCGGCCGGCCGCCCGCCCTATGTGGTGTGGATGTGGACGTGGAAGGCCCATTGTTGCCAGGGCTCGAACTCGGCACGTGTCCAGTGGGCCCTGATGCACTCCAATGAAGCTTCCTCAAGCTGACGAACCTCCAAACCAAAAGCCCATCTACAGCCCATCGGCCCAGGTTCACAGCCTCGTCGAATCGAAAAGGAAAATTCCAAACGGTACGTACCAAACTGGCAAACTCCTCGCCGCGCGATTCATTAACGCGCCCGCTCTGTCTCCACTCGTTTCCCTCGCTCCTCTTTCCATTTTCTTTTTTCCCACGGCTGCGGGCGGCTCCACCTCTCCCCTCGCACTTGCCACCCACCCCCCGCTCCGCCTCGTTAGGGTTTCTCTGGGTTTTTGGACCGCGCCGCCACGCTCCCCGCGTCCGCCGGATCGACACCATGGCCGCCGTCGCGCCCGCTGCCGTACGTATCCTTGAGTACCCCTCGCAGCTCTGCCCTTGCCCTGATTTGGTTGCGTTTTTGTGCGATTTTCCGAAGATTTTGGTGCTTTTTTTTTGTTGGGACCAGCGAATAGCTTGGTTTCTTAGCCTTAGGCAATTTGTTGGTGAGATTTCGTGTGGATTACAAACGCGGACTGTGGAGTGTGCGGTGTTCTAGTTTTTGCTGGGAATTTTGTTCTCCGCTGCTGTTCCTCGATCCTAGTTTTAGCTCTGTGGTTTGGAATTCCCGGCGGAATCCGTGATCTTCTGGTCTGTGTATTTGGAAGCTCCTGGATCAGAGTTTTCCCTTGACTTGATTTGCTCCAGATGTTGCGGATTTACTGCAGACGCTGTCCCTGGTGAATCCCAAGAGCGAAGGCGGCAAGGGCCCAGAGACGAAGGAGAAGGTATGTTCCGGTTACCCCACCGTGCAATTCCAGCGAATCAGGCTGTGTGTGGCGCTACAGCAACACTCCAGAGTCTGAGTTTTGATGGATCACTTCTGCAGGCGTCGGGAGGGCTGAATGGTGTGTCCAAGGGTGAGGTGGTGTCTCTGAACCCCCCTCCAGCGTCGTCAGCAGAGCTATGGGCGCAGCAAGATTACAATGATGCTGCCATGTACTATGGTGCCTACCCTGGAGCTTACTACTGTGGAGGTGAAGCAGTGCTGTTTAGTAGTCTGTTAATATGCCATTTCTAGTTGATTAGCAGTAGAAACTGCAGCTGCATAGTGTGTAGTTACATGTAGATGCCTAACTCAGAGCACTTACATTGAACTCTATCTTTGCAGGTTGGGGTGATTATTCTGTCTATGTGAGCCAGGATGGAGGGGATGCACTTTCCCCTGTGAGTACTCACCCCCTTCTTCACATGTCATTAAGCTTGTAGACACTCGTCTCCTTAGTTCAATACATTGCCCACCCCCTTAGCTTTGGACACAGCAAATGGAAGTCACGCTCACAATTTTAATCTGTACAAAGTTTTCTTGGATTAATTGGTCTCACTTGTTTCTCCTCAGGGTGTTTATGGGGACATGTACTGCTATCCTCAATATGGTATTGCTGATGGTCAGATTTATGGATCACAGCATTACCAGTACCCATCCACATACTACCAGCCAAAGACTACTGCCAGCAAACCAACATACAAGGCTAAAACTGGCAAATCATCTCCTTCGATACAAGAAGATGTTTCTACTGTGACTTCTGTTGATCAGCAGCCTGTCTTGTTGGATTCCTCCAAAACCACTCTGAAAAACATTGATGGTGTAAAAGGTCTGAAGAAGGAAACTTTGCCTCTGAAGCCAAATGGTCGTTTTGGTAATTACCAGAATCAAGGTAGCAAAACAGCTTATCCATGGTCTGGTGGCCGCACCTCTTCAGAAAAGCATCCAAAATTCTCGGGTGGGGGTCCTACGTCGACAGTCTCTAATAATAATAAGGTATAGTCGGAATGTGAATATGCATGTGATTTGTCATCTATTATTGACCGTACTCTAGAAATTGTGCTACTTACTGAATAGTGAATACTGATCGTTGATAGCGATCCATGTACCTCAGAATCGTATTGTTTGTTGTGACCTGTCAATGTTCATCTTTATTTAATTTCTGTTCTGTCTAGACCTAATAATCAGCATGTGAGAGAAAGATAAAGCAACACTACAAATTTTTTGCGTTATAATTGACTTATTGATAGGTTTTGTATTATTTGGGGGCAATGTAATCTATGCTCAGTTGCATTTTGAAGTGAAATCTACATACACTGCATGCTTTCTTAGTTTGCTGTATGCATAAACTGCTTCTGAACATGAACATTCTTGCAGGGCTTGCATGGGCAGAACACTCCATCTGCTGGGTTCATGAGTTCAATGTACTCTGGTAGTGGAATGTACAACACAAACACTTATGCACCTAGCTTTTGGTATGGCTCTCATGTCTATGGTCCTGGGCTGTATGGTGGGTGGAATGCGTTTTCGAATGCGAAGTACAGGCCAAGAGGGAAAACCTATGGATCTTATGGTTTTGGCAATGAAAACTTGGATGGTTTGGATGAGTTGAAGCGTGGACCAAGAAGTAGTCTGTTTAAAAACCAACAGGGTTCTGGAGCAGCTGTTGATGCAAAAGGACAGGAGCCTCCCAGCAGTGATGGCTCTAATGCTGTTAAGCAGGATCAGTACAACCTTGCTGATTTTGGTGAGACCTACTCAGATGCCAAATTTTTTATTATTAAATCATACAGTGAGGATGATGTTCACAAGAGCATTAAGTACAATGTTTGGGCAAGCACCCCTAGTGGAAATAAAAAGCTGGACGCTGCTTATCAAGAGGCTAAGGAAAAATCAAGCAGTTGTCCTGTGTTCCTGTTGTTCTCTGTAAGTCTGATCCTTAGCCTCTATTAAAGAGCCTGTTTTCCCCTTCTGTGAACCTGTGTGTAAGGTTGGATGTTGATGTTACTTGTCGTCCTTCATTTTTCAGGTTAACACAAGCGGACAGTTTGTTGGTCTGGCTGAGATGGTGGGTCGGGTTGATTTTAACAAGACAGTTGAATACTGGCAGCAAGACAAGTGGACTGGTTGCTTTCCAGTCAAGTGGCACATTGTGAAGGACATTCCTAACAGCTTGTTGAAACACATCATTCTTGAGTATAATGAAAACAAACCAGTTACAAACAGCAGAGATACACAGGAGGTGAGTTAAGTTGCTTTCAGTTTCTCTTGTTTTGTCAGTTTTCTCCACTGATTGTTGATGTTAACACATTGTAGCAGAAATTCTTGATATGCATGAATTAGGAAGCCAGTACTCTTGAGAGAAATGGAAATTTGCCTTCAGATTTTTATGCCTAACTCTTATGTTGCAGTAGCTAAGTTTTCCATACTTTTTCATGGCATCTGCAGGTTAAGCTTGACCAAGGCCTTCAGGTTTTAAAGATTTTCAAGGATCATGTCTGCAAGACATCCGTCTTGGATGACTTTAGCTTTTATGATGACCGTGAAAAGAGAATGCAGGAGAAGAAATCAAAGCGTCAGTGCCCAGTTGAGGTGAGTGACTACCAATCTGCTTTGTGTAATGAGCCCGCTTCTAATGCACTTGTATGAATGTTAGCACTTGCAGTTTCACTTGTTAACCTGAGAGTATGAAAATCTTGTTTCTGCCCCTAATATTTTCTTTGAACAATCTCAAGTTCATAGCCTTGTTGATGAGGTTTATATGCAACAATGGAGCTACTGTAGAATTGATTTGAGCATTTATTCATATTGTAAGCTCATATGGATTGGCAATTTGGCATTATTCAATCTGCTTCATCGTATCCATCGCTGTGTTTAGCCTTATTTGGATGTTGAGAAACTATTTCGACTGCCATTTTTTCGCCTTGCAGGTCATGAATAAAAAGTTGGTTGCCACCAACAATGCTGAAAATCAAGCTAGTGATGGGAAGCAGAGTCTGCATAAACCTGAGGCCATAGGGGAACAAAACGCTGTGGTGGAGAATGGTGCAGTGGCAGTAGATGCTAACGGTGTCACCCCAAGGGAGCAAACTGCCATGGTGGAAAATGGTGTGGTGGCAGGTGTCAATGATGTCGCCCCAGAAGGCGTTGTTAGCCCAACAACTGAAGAGGCAGCCGTTGCAAATGGCTGTTAATTTTCATGTATGCCATCAGCTATTCGAGCCCGGTCCAAGAAGACACCTTTTGTGACGCAGAAGCTGCTGGTGTTCAAGTCATTCAAGATCCTGCTATGTTTTTTTCTCTGTTTTTCCTTTGCAATGCTGCTTGGTTGCAGAAGGGTGCAGTCTAAGGCGATTCTGTATCCTGCTAGGTTTCTCTTGTTGGTTTCTTCAAATGTACATTTTCACAGTGGTTTGTTGCATGGTCATCTAAGGTGGTTAGGTAGATATTAGCGATATTAGCTGTTCTTATTCCCTCCAGTTCTGTACTTTGTCTTGTCGTTTGGAGTTGTAGCCAGGCGTGGAGATTTGAAAGGCCCTGGTTCGCTGGCTCATGGTATTGGATTAAATGAATTGAATTGGAGCTCCAATTGCAATCCATGTGGAAATAGAAATGAGGTCCAGTTGTGGATTTCTAAGTAAATGGTCGTAATGGTTTTGATCTTTTGGGCTAGGGGATTTGGGAAACACCGACCTTTTTCTGTCATACACATGTTACAGCGCGTTGGCCTATGATTAGGTTACTTTCAGTTCTCTATTACTTTCCCAATTTCCTCTATAGCCTGCAATCTGTTGATGGTCACGTACTGAAATTCTTGATACGCCTGAACAAAGAATGAAATGTAGGGGAGTCGTGGGCTTCTGAACCAGTATCCATATTCGATTCTGGCATGTATACATACTGTTCCATTTGCTGCCATGCCAATATTCAGAGACATCACTTCAGGATTTAGTGCTTTATATGTGGCAAGATAAATAATCAAATTCATTCAAAAAAAATCAAAAGTGCAACAGAAAGGATACAATTCAAACAATGCAATTTACATCAGTATACCACAGTTCGCAAGCATTACAAGCTATGTTGGGAAGAACAAGTTAGTTTTACATGCACACAACGGTCCAACGTGGAGAGCATACAATGTCACGCACTTCTTTCTCTGGCAGCAGCTACCGTGCGTTCATCTTGGTGAACCATGGGTGCCTGAGCGCGGCAGCTGCCGTGAGCCGCTTGTCGGGGTTGCAAGTGAGCAGGCCGCTCAGTACCTCGAATCCTTCCTTGGACAGCTTCGTCTCCGGGAACACCTCGCGCAGTAGGTTGCGCCGCTTCATGTATAGCTCCGGCATCATCTGGACCAGGGCGGCGAACGGCGTGGACGAGAACCATGGCCACGTCGCTTCATCTGGCACGCCGAGGATGTCAATGATCGCGGCGAGCTGGCCTTCTACATCGGAGTTCACGAACAGAGGGTACCCGTTGATGAGCTCCGCCATCACGCAGCCGAGCGACCAGGTGTCAACGAGGGTGTCGTAGTCGGGCTTCCCTAGCAGCATCTCGGGCGCCATGTACCACAGCGTGCCGGCGACCCCGTGCGGCGGCGACGCGTCCATGCGCATGGCGAGCCCAAAGTCGCAGATCTTGACGTCGACGCCGACGAGGACGTTTGCGGTCTTGATATCACGGTGGACGACGTGGGCGTCGTGCATCTTCTTGGCGCCCGTGAGCAGCTGCCACATGACGGTGCGCACGAGCGCTTCGGGTAGAGGCGGCAACCCAGCGCAGCGACGATGGTGGAGGAGGTCCTGAAGGCTCGGGCCGACGCACTCCATGACGAGGGAGAGGTCCATGGTGGCCGGATCGCGGGCGAGGCAGTGGAAGCCGACGACGAACGGGTTGTCGCGGCTGCTCGCCTCGAGTAAGAGCGCCTCCTGCAGCAGCGGCGTGTGGGCCAGGGAGCCGACGGCCTTGGCGAGGCGTTTGATGGCGACGATCTGGCCGGTGGCGCGGTGGCGCGCCTTGACGACGACGCCGAAGGAGCCCCTCCCGAGGCAGCAGATGTCCTCGTAGTCATCGGTGCTGCCGAAGACGATGCCCGCCCTGCTGTCGCGGGTCGGTTGCTCGGCGCCGGGGTGGCGGACGGCGGCGGCGGTTGCTGCTTGTACGCAGGTGGCCATTAGGGCGACTTCTTGCTGGAGGCTGATGGAGGATCGCGGGAGGTGGGGGAGAGGCGGCTGGAATTTGGTGGTAAGGATGCGTGACATGCGCAGGTAGCGGCGGCCGATATATACAGTGGAGCGATGAGTCCGACTTGGACGAACTGAATTCAACTCGTTTTCGTTTCCTCGTATCCGATTTGGCGCCAGCCGCGGCCTGCGCACGCGTACAAGCCAAGCTAATCGAAAATAAAAAATAAAAAATAAAAATCGTAGCAAGCCCTGCATGCGCCATCCTACCTGCCCTGTCTCGGCGACAGTGAGCCTCCGAAATTCTCTTGTTTTGTCTTTTTTTCCCACTGATTGTTGATGGTATGGTAACACATTGTACCAGAAATTTTTGTGTGCATGAATCAGGAATCCAGCACTCTCTTAAGAGAAATGGAAAATTGCCCTTCAGATTTTTATGTCTGACTCTTATAATGTTGCTGTATAGTAGCTAAGTTCTCCCATACTTTTTCATGGCGTCAGCAGGTTAAGCTTGACCAAGGCCTTCAGGTTTTAAAGAGTTTCAAGGATCATGTCTGCAAGACATCCATCTATCTTGGATGACTTTAGCTTTTATGATGAACGTGAAAAGATAACGCAGGAGAAGAAATCAAAGCGTTAGTAGCCAGTGGAGTTGTGTGAGTGACTGTCAATCTAGTTTGTGTAATGAGCCCTCTTCTAATGCACTTGTATGAATGTTAGAACTTGCTCTTTAAACTTGTTAACCTGAGAGCTACGAAAATATAGTTTCTGTCCCTAATATTACTTTTGACACTCTCAAGTTCATAGCCTTGTTGCCGAGAGCTAGATGCAACAATGGAGGTACTGTAGAATTAGTTTGAGCATTTTTCCTATTGTAAGCTCATATGGATTCGCAATTTGGCATTATTCAACTGCCATTTTTTCACCCTGCAGATCACCAATAGAATGTTGGTTGCCACCAACAATGCTGAAAATGGCAAGCAGAGTCTGCAGAAACCTGAGGCAATAAGGGAACAAAATGCTGTGTTGGTGAATGTTCAAGAGGCAGTAGCTGCTAGTAATGTCACTATCACCCGAAGGGAGCAAACTGCATGGTGGAAAATGGTGTGGTGGCAGTAGCTGTTAATGGTATCGCCACAGAAGATGTTAATCCAACAACTGAGGTGGCGGCTGTTGCAAATGGCTGTTAGTTCGTTTCAAAAAAAAATGGCTGTTAGTTTCACCACATGCCATCAGCTATTCGTGCCTGTTCCAAGGAGACACCTTTTGTGCAATTGTGCTGCAGAGGCTGGTGCTGTTCAAGACTTCAAGTCAATCAAGATACTGCTTGGTAGAAGGGTGTAGTCTAAGGTGATTCTGTATCCGGCTAGGTTTCTCTTATTGTTGTTTTTTTTTTCTGATGTACCATTTTCGCTCTGGTTCGTGGCATTAGATTGCATGAATTGACGTGGAGCTCCAACTCAAACCCATGTGGAGATAGAAATGAGGTTCCAGTTGTGGAGTTGTGGATTTTGAAGCGCATGGTAATGGTTTTGACCTTTTAGGCTTGCTGTTAGCCGAATTTGGGAAACACCAATCTTTTTCTGCCATATACCTGTTATTACAACGCATTGGCGTTGGCTTAAGTTACTTCTAGTTCTTCTCTATTGCTTTGCCAATTTACACCATATCCCGCGATCTGTTAATGGTCACGCGTAGTGAAATTCTTGATACACCTGAATAGAGAATGTAGGGGAACACAATTCCGTAGTGGTGTCAGTGGCTGAAGATCAACAAAACCACTGAATCAATGTCTGATCCTTGACCGCCACTACGGTTATAAGCAATCCCACAGCATTCAGGCGAGCCAAAACAACTAAATCTGCAGTGCACAAAGTGTGAGACAGGAATCACACATACACATGATGGCCAACTGCTCATATGTCAAATCTGTTTGGCAACAGGTGGAGTTCTAGTCTGGAGAACAATAACTGAAACAAAATATGCAGATGTCAAAACTCATTGAATGGTGGACGAAACTGAACCCAGGAGGA
Source organism: Chrysopogon serrulatus (assembly GCA_015844335.1). Classification (NCBI taxonomy): domain Eukaryota; kingdom Viridiplantae; phylum Streptophyta; class Magnoliopsida; order Poales; family Poaceae; genus Chrysopogon; species Chrysopogon serrulatus. The sequence goes on from JADLZL010006522.1 coordinate 128,830, forward strand.
AGACAGTGGCCGCACTCAGAATCTGCAAGCAACGATCATCGTGTACACTGCATGGAACTTATGGAAGGAATGACGTAGAAGGGTGTTTGACAACAAGGCACAAAATGAGCGAAACCCGGTGGCTGTCAACAGAGCTTATGTACAGGCACACCAGCTTGCCTGGGGAGAATTGGACGAGCAGTAATTTCTCCATCTCATTCATAGAGGAGAGTTTAGCAGTTGTACATATTTTGTTGTTCTTTTCATCTAGTCTCTTTGATTCCTTTTTTTCCTTTTCTATACCTAATAATAAAGAGGCAAAACTTTGAGCCTGTTTTTTTCGTCCAACAAAATTTTGGTCCAGCTTTTCTTTTCGTCCAGCTTTTTTTCATCTGGTCAGCTTTTGCGCATCAAAGGAGTTGGAGACGGACCGCTGCGTTAGAAGAGTTGGAGGCGAACACCAAGAAAGGGAGTTTCCACAAGGAATTTTCATTTTTTCTGGCCTTTCACCTCCCGCATTCTTTGCTTCGGACAAAGAGAAGAAAAGAAGAAATCAGCTAAATATCCAAATCGAATACAAAAGAAGCAGAGTTGGATACCTACACGGGCCAAGGAGTTTTCCGACACTGATCAAACTGAGGAGATGGAAACATATATATTGACTTCAATCACCAAAAATTGATTCGATGAAATAATAATAAGAGAAAGAATCAAATCGATGAAATCAGACGGGGTCATGCCTCCGGGGAGGCTTGGGGCGCCCGCACCGCGTGTGCGAGCAGGTTCGCTGCACCGCCCAGCTAGGTGCACCTGCGCAACCAGCCCAGGCGCGCATGGCCGCACAGGGGGCGTTGCGGCGCATCCCTTCGCGGTGTCTTGCAAGGCTTGCCGCCCCGCGCCCTTCTACCAGGTCAGAGTCGCGCAACCACCTATTCATCCCGAGGCCGCGCCGTCTCCTCCAAGGGTCGAGCTCGTGCATTTGCCGCCTCTCGAGCCCGAGCAAATCCGGCCGATGGAGGCGGGGGGCGACGACTTAGGGTTGGTGAGGACCCAGAGAAGGCTGATGCTCTGGATGGAAGTAGAGAGGAGAGGGCGGCGGGCTTGTGGGGGAGCCGGCGGCAGCGGCGCGAAGCTGCGAGGGAGGGCCGGGCATCGCGAGAGACGGGCGGCCGGCCAAGATACGACGAGCGGGCACTGCGGTGTGCGGGCCGGGGCCTGCGTTTTCTACTTTTCTTCCAAACATAGCCTAGGCGGGGTTGGGTGCGTTCTCGAACAGTGGCACGAGGAGGAGGAGGCTGGTGACGTGGTCCAGCCATTGGCCAAATGCCACATGGCGCGTTGGGGTCCGGCGGCCGGGAGTGGTCTCTCTGTATCTACTAGCAAAGAGCTTGTGCGCGGGCATTGGGCGTGGACGGGAGGCTGGACAGCTAGAACACGGAGGTATAATTTTCCAACCGGGCCCGGCCCATAGTGCCGTGACGGGCCCGGCTCGAAAAAGCACGGCACGGGCCCGGTGCGAGCACGGCCTTTACCGTGCCCGTGCTTGGCACGGCCCGTGGCGTGCCGTGCTGGGCCTTGCAAGCGGCCGTGAGCACGGCCGGGCACGGCCCGCTCCAGCAGGCGGCACGGCGGGCGGCACGACTCCCGGCCGTTGGATGGCGTCCCCCTCCGCTCTTAGCCGTTGGATGTCGCCGGGGTTCGGGCGGGCTATAAAAGCCGTCTGCGCGGCCGCCGGCTGGAAACCCTCGCCTCATTTCTCTCGGATGGGAACCCTAGCTTCTCTTCGCCTCTCCGCCTCCGCTCTCCCGCCGTTGGAAACCCTAGCCTATCTTCTCTCTGCTTCTTCTCACTCTCCGGTGGCTGGTTGTGCCACCGAAGGCCGGCACGGGCACACGGCACCGCCTTCTCTCCCCCTCTTCTTCATCCCGGAACGCCGTCTGAGCCTCGTCCTTCGCATCTTGGCCTATTATCCTCTTCGCCGTCATCGACGTCGCCGACCGCCGGCACCTCTGGGGCTCCGGTAAGTGGCTTGCAGCCTTCATCACCACTCTCTCTCTCTCTCTTCTGTGTTCCTCCGTATTTGTGGCCATTGCTTACTCGTTTTCTTCTTCCTGTGCAGGTCTTCTGCTACGGCGAGCCCGTTGAGGTACCAGGGCGCCGGATCCGGATGTCGTCGAGCTCTCCGGCATCTTCGGTGCTCTGGCCTTAGAGGTGAGCTACCTTCCCAAACCCTAACCCTAGATTGCCGGTGTATGTCTGTCTGATCTGATTTCTTTCTCCTCTCCCTCTGTTTTCAGGTAGTCATTGAGGGACCGGAGGCCGGAGAGATGGCAGCCGAAGAGGAGTTGGCCCCTGGTCACTCCATGACCATCAATGACGAGTTGCGTCTTTGTGGGATGGCCGGAGATGACGAGGAGGACGATGTTCACGGGGATGCCGAGGAGCTCTTAGGTCGTTCTACTGAGGATCCTCATCCGTTCGAGCAGAACGACTTCCCCTGGCAGGCGATGCCGCCGGGCCGATCGACAAAGACCGACCCCGGCCGGGGCCTTCCAATCGGCCTTCCACCTCCAAGGTCTAGGAGGACTTTGAGAAGCTCACCAAGCAAGTAAACAGTAAGGATGTCAGGTATGGTGCCCGTTGCCTCCACTGCCATAAGCAGTACTCTGGTCTATCTAGTGGTGGCACTGGCCATCTCTCTCGCCATTTTCTTAAGTGCGGTCCGAGGCGTGAGAAGATGCGTGGCATGTCTCAGACTCATATTGCTTTCAATCCTGATGGTAGTGTTCGTCACTGGGAATACAGTGCCGAGGTTGCTCGTGTTCAGCTTGTTCGTATGCTTGCTAGGCTTGATCTTCCTATTCGTATTGGTGAAACCGAGGCTATTGCCGAGTACATTAAAACGCCCATAACCCTAGATTCACCCCCTGTTTCTAAGCAAACCACTGGTAGAGATCTGTTTAAGTATTTTAATGAGAAACGTGAAAAACTAATTGAGACTTTGAAAGACTCTAAAGTTTCATCTGTTGCTATTACATCTGAAATTTGGTCTGGAAATGCTAAAGAGGATTACCTTAGTGTTGTGGCTCATTACATTAATGCTGATTGGCAGTTAGAGAAAAGGGTTCTTGGGTTAAGGCTCATTGATGTGTCACATAATGCTGAGAACATTGCTGAACATGTGTCTAATGTGCTTACTGAGTATGGCATACTTAGCAAGGTTTTTTTTCTGTCACTTTGGATAATGCATCTGCTAATAAAAATGCTATGGATAAACTGAAACCAATACTCAGAGAGTATTTGGGTGCTGATCTGTTCTTGCATCAACGCTGTGCATGTCATATTATTAACCTGATAGTTAAGGAGACATTAGCTACTGTTGGTCCTTTGTTTGATGATTTTAGAACTGCAATATCATTTTTGAACTCTTCCAACCAAAGAATTGCTGCATACAAGAGTTATTGTTGCTGTTGGTACTAGACCTAGAAAGTTTGGTTTGGACATGGAGGTGAGATGGAACTCCACATATCTGATGCTTAAACATTTGTTGCCTCACAAGGAGACTTTCAATACTTTTATTGAGTCTCATTATCCTAGACCTAGAGGTGGTCCTTTCCTTTTGACTGATGAACACTGGACTGTGGCAACTAAAATACTTGCATTTCTGGAATTGTTTTATGACTCTAATGTTGCATTGTCTGGTGTTTATTATCCTACTGCTTCACTGATGGTGCATCATATTGTTAAGATTGTCTGTACACCTGCATAGGCATCAAAATGATGAGCATCTTAGGCCTGTTATCCAACCTATGATTGACAAATACAATAAACACTAGAAAAACATACCTGATCTTTATTCAATTGCATTCATCTTAGATCCTAGAGCTAAGATAAAGGGATTCACTAAAGTGTTAAGGAGATTAAATGCTGTTACTGATACTGACTATGGTAATAAGTTGATGGACACTAGAACTCTTCTCTTTAAACTATACAACATGTATGATTCAATGTATGGCTCTGTTAGAGAGAAAAGAGCTGTCCCTCCAACACTATCTGGTAAGAAAAGAACAGCTTGGGATGAAATTTATGGTGGTGATTGTAACACCCGTGCTTTTGCATCATTTTAAAAATCACTAAAAATTTGAACTTTTTATAATTTACAACAAATTAAAACTTGATTAGTTTATTTTCCGCAAAACCATGTTAAAAAAAATCTTTCCCAAAACCCTTGCATTAAAATTCACCATATGCATCGCATGCTTGATTATTTGATTGATTGCCTTGCTTGTTTGAAATGTTTGCTTGTATGTTTGCCCTAGAATTTATTTTGGCACCAATTAATCTCGCCTTGACCTCCTCCCAAATTCCTTGCCATTCTTTCCAAATAAAATTCTTTGATCATTCCCTTGAACTATCATGACAAACCCTCCTTGAATTATTCTCCTTAGTTCCCAACCACCCACCTTTCAAATCATTTCCAAACCCAATTTAAATGTGCACCTAGTTTAATTTCTGGGAAAATAGAAAAGCATTTCATAATTAAGAAATGTCTCTCGGGCTTATTCTTTTCCTCCTCTCCCTTCCGGCCCGCGGCCGAGCCCACTCCCTCCTCTCTTTTTTCCCAAGATTTGGGCCGGCCAGCCACGAGCCCAAGTCGTGGCCCGGCCTCTCTCCTCCTTCCCCCTCTTTCTCCCTTGACGGGCTAACCGAGCTACACAGCCCACTCAGCCCAACTCGCAGGCAGCAGTAGCAGCAGCCCAGCCGGCGCCCTTCCTCTTTCTCCTTTCCCCCTCCTTCCCTTCTCTCTTGGGCCGGAATGCCGCGCAGCCCAGCAAGTCCAGCAGCAGCACTCCTCCTTCTTTTCTCCTCCTCTCACTTACACGCGGGGCCCACATGTCATCAGTGTCTTCTACCTCCAGCCAACGACGGAAATACCGCGTCGCCATGCTCGAGCACGAGAAGAACGCCGCCGAGATATTTCCTTGGCAAACCGTCTCGCTTCCTTGTCCGGTTGCGAGCTCATCCTTATCTCCTCCGCGAACCGCCCTACTGTGCCATACCGGCGTACTGTGCCGAACCGCCTCTCTCCATCGTCGTTCCCTGGCGAGCCCCAACGGTCACCGGAGATATTTGTCCGGCAAACCGCCTTACTGTGGCTCGAGCTCGGCTATAAATAGCCGACCATGTCCGCCTCTGGAGGTCATCCCGCAGAGCTCCAACGCTCGAGCTCGAGCTCCTTTCTCTCGACGCGCCGCTGCTGCTGCCCTCCTTTTCATCTTCTCCTTCCTTCGTCCCTGCTCGCCTACCACCGCCGCCCGGCTACCTCGGCCGGCCGCGTCGGAGTTCCGGCTGCCCGAAGCTTGCCACCGTGCTCTGCTCTTCCTAGTCGGCGGGGAACGCCGTGCTCGCCACGGCCGTCCGTGTTACGGCGGCCAACCCCAGTCGAGCTCACCGGGCTGAGAACGCGGCTGTCGCTTGCCTTGTGGAGCACCGCCGGCGCTCGCACTCCGCTCTCTTCCCTCCTCCCGCTCTCTCTCTCTTCCTTCTCTCCCTCCTTTCTTTCTTCTCTTCCTGGCTTCTCTCCCCGGCTGCGCGAACAAGAACAGAGGCAGAGAGACAGAGACAGACGGACGAGAACCCCATGCGATGTCGACATCCTCCATCACGCCGTGCAGCCAACGGGAGGGCGACACCTCGCCCTGCTTTGGACCCACGCGAGTGCGGAAGCACTACGCCACTACCTCCACCTCCCTTCCTTCTCACCGTGTACGCCCAGTGCACATGGAATAAAGGCACAAGGGCAGCAGGTCTACCGATCGGCTCATGAGTCCACCACGGCACAGTACAGTCAGCTGAAGTTAGCCTGGACCCCACGCGTCAGCCAGGAGGAAAACGCTACGCGCACACGGAGAACGTACACGGAGGAGTGAAAACCTATTTTCCCTTGTCCAGAAAATTCCCAGAAAATTCCTAAATAAACTAGGTACACCCCAGATCCTCCCCTGTAGTTTCCAAGTCAATTCCATTAATGTAATTTTCAGAAATAATTCCAAAGTATATTCCAATCTCTTTATCCCAATTAAACCTTGGAAAATTCATATCTCCTTCATTCCAATTCCAATTCCATAAATTCCACCACTGAAATTCTTCTAAAATCACACCCTATTAATTTACCTCATTGTCCATATTTTTGGTGCCCATTTAAATTCTAGTAATATTTGTTTGCTTCTCTTTCCTTTATGATTAGTGCTAACCCACTTAATTAATAAAAATGCTAACCATAGTAATAATCGCATGAAGTGCTAGCTAACCACATACCTATAGAGGTGAGTAGGTTTTGGTGACATGTCATATGCTTCGACATGTCCGTACCCAATCACCGAAAATAGGTACACCTATATACATAAACACACGCACGGACATGTCCGATAACCGGACACGCCCCGTGTGGCTAACTCCGCACCGCCATAGTTAACCCTAGTAATAACCTCCACCATAGTAGTAGCTAACCCCCGTATATATGTACACACATACATGGTAAGTCCTGTATATATAATTATACCAGGGCATATACCTATGTGTGGCTAACCTTACCCTACACCCTTCTCCACCTAACCTATCCTAGGCGCATACATATGCATGTGCGTGTGCGTCACTAACCTAACCCTCGGTGTATATGCGTACGCATACATGCCACCCACCTTAGCCACCACCTATCCATATATAGCTAGCCTAAACCCTACGTACGAGTATATAAGTATGTATGCCTGTACCTAACCACCTAGACCCTATCTCCACGTAAACCCGCCTAGCTAACCCCGCCAAACCCTAGTGGACCTATAGAAGTAGGCCAAGCCGTCTATGATGACTTGGTCAAGCTTTCTCCTTTCAGGTTCACATAATAGTGAAAGATAATAATATGGTCTAGTTTTCCATAGATAACCACACCACACTAACCCAGCCCGTAGGAGCCATCTTGTTGGATAGATAACCTTCACCTACCTCTTATTTCAAGTTCACATAGTAATGATAGAATCAGAATAAACCCATCCACCACCTACAACCAACCCCGTTAGGATCCCCTTCTAGTTTTGATTGATCATGTTTGCTTAGTTATGCTTGTTGTGTATGCATTGTTTGGTTTTGCTCCTTTGTACGTCAAGCGATAGATCGCGTAGACTAGAAGACGATACAAGGACCCGATGAATCCTCGAAGCATGATGACGTCAAGACTCGGAGGATTACTACTACACCAAGACAAGTACCGCTACACCAAGACACCGGAGACGAAGCGAAGGAATCAAGACCCTTGGATATACTCGTCGGCGGAGGCAAGTCCTAATTTCCACCTCTCTACCATCCTTCTATCTTAATTATAAATTGACCCTTTACTAAAGAGTATATGATAATTGTTAATGAGCTAATGTGATAATGTGATCATGAGATAACCGGATAAAGTGATTATATAGCTATGACTTGAAACGGGTAGGGGTAATCTAAGTGTAGATTACTTGGCGGATATTACTGCGAAGGATATCCTGTCGGAGATACCTGTTTTGGTCACCCCTAAGGACCGGTTCATAGTCTCTTATTCATCCTCGTGTGATATTTCGTGCAGCCACACGTCTATATGGGTAGACTTGGTCTCACACCCCCGTTAGGTCAAGTATGTTTCCACTTAGGAGGCCGGTGTAGGCAAACGGTAGAGCAGGAGAGACGGCGTAGGATCTTTGTGTGATCTTCCATGGTGCGGTTGGGCGTGGGACGCTATGTGATCTTCCACGTAAAATTGTTGGGTGCACATTTGCTAGCTATATACATATATTCATATATTCTAAGTGTGGATGCTAAGTGATCTTCCACAAAGTGTGTGAGGGCATGGGTTGCGAGAGAGCTTCCATGTCCGGGTTAGGCATAGGAAGAAGAGTGGTCTTCCTCGCTTAACTTTTTCCCAACCCCTGAGCGCCGTAGTGGAAATGTATGGAACCCTAAGGAATGCATACTATCGGGTACGAGGTCTCGGTAATTCTTTTCTAACCACTGATCATGGAAAGAATCGTAATTACCGTGTGGGGAAAAGTGTACAACCTCTGCAGAGTTTACTTGAATCTATTCGAATAGCCACGTCCTTGGAATGGACAGATGCCGGGATGAGACGCTATGATTAGACTACAAACAATAATGGATAATCTGGTAAGACGTATTAATATTTTGGTAACCATAACTTAATTCGGGAACTGGTGAGGATGATGAATACCCTACCAGGGCCCAACCTATAATTATAACTACTACACATTTAACCTCCATCCACCCAAAGTTAGGGCTTGCTGAGTACGTATGTACTCAACCCCCCCTTCTCCCTATGTTTTTAGGCAGGAAGCTGCAGGAGTATATCCGAGGATGAAGCCGATCATGAGCCTACGCCAGGATGGACTACTGGAGCTACGCGAGGATAGGACACCGAAGGATACATGAAGACGAAGCTGCATGGCTACATGAAGAAGCTACGCTAGGACTACGCTTAGGACTACGATGTTCACGATATAGGAATAGCTAGGGTTTTGTCCGCACTCCGAGTTGTCTGTAGGAATGGAGCCACTATAATATAGAACCGCTGTCTTAGAACTCTGATATATAATATGTAAGGCTAGTGGCCCAAGCTATGTAAACCCGAACAATGTATCATGTTTTCCCAGTAGCAATAAAAGTATGCTTTTTGATATCAATCTTGTCTAATTGTGCGTGTCGGCCCATCGATCCGAGGACTCGACATATGATGCACAGTGGACCCTAAAAATTAGGGGCCGACAGGGTGGTATCAGAGCCATACTTGGACTGTAGGACAAACCCTTAGGTTGGATTTTAGTTAGAAACGCTTTTTCTAAAAACTATTTTCAAAAACCTTGCTTTTAGCCCTTGACTCTCACCTTACCTTGACCCTCTATTTCAAAAAAACAGCCTTTTCTCTCTCCTCTCATCCCCTTCAAAACTACGAGAAGTATAGATAAAATGGCATAGAGTTTAGACATGGAGTGCTCCTATAGATAGATTACGCGAAAGTAGTTTGCGCTTGCTTGACAAACCTTGACTGTTTCCTTGCACCGTGTTTACTTTTGTTACAAATACCCCGTAGATCTCTCCCTTCTCATCTTATGCTTTGCTTCTCTTCCCTACCTCTATCTATTAGGAATAGACCCTTTTCCTTGCTTTGTGCTTTTCTCTCTCATCCCTCTTCCCCGTAGAGTAGACTTTAGACTAACATGCAGGTAACCATCACCCGAGAGTATTAAGAAGACCATCAGAAGAAGATTTATCAAGAAGACAAGATGAAGATCAACAACTAGTTAGGCCAATGTAACTATCAGTGAAGACACCAAACAGTACACAGCAAATCGACTGTGAAAGCCGCGAGCGCCGTGCATGCCCTTACTATTGCGCCTGTCCTCTCAAACAGTGCCGCGCACCACCACCGCTCGTGCTGCCCTATCCCGTCACGACCGTGACCGCACGCCACTGCCCCGTAACACCGCTCGTCTTTGTCCCCTACGCACGACCGACATCACAAGACCACCGACGCCGCTCGTGCCGTCACCTCGGTTCCCCCCCCCCGATGCCGCGATGCCCGCCGATGATCACGCGCACCCAGCCGCGCACTCACCTCCTCAGACCCCGCCATCGACCGCCTATAAAATGCCCCAGCTGCCCCTTGCTATCACCCAAAACACCCCCCAAATCACCCTACTACCAAAAAAAAAAAATCACCCACACCCACCCTGCTAATCAAGTGCCGACTGAGAGGATTAATCCAAGAAGGAGTCAGAATACAAGCTGAAGATTGCCGAAGAAGACAACAAGGAGTTCGAAGTTGAAGCCTACAAGATGGACCCTGATGAAGAAGTGTTCGTTGCTACCCTTCTGGCTATCCTAATCCCTCCCCTCATTGGATTTATAATCTTGTATATCATTGTAATGCGTCCGCTACCATATGAAAGACGTTAAGCTACTTGTTGAATTGAAGAAGTTGGAATAATATTTGGAGAATTATGCTGGCACTAGAAATTTTCTAAAATTTTTAAGGAAAAATGAAGAAAAAAAAAATATGTGGCCAAGAAATCACCCTCCCACCCGGGATATACACTACAACTCGACGACACCTACGTCGCACAGTCGTCAAGACTACACCGCCACCACCAAGGCTACACCACCATAGCACGGTCATCAAGGCTACACCCCGCCACAGTATCCCACTGTGTAGTGGAACCCACACCCGCTCCACTTCCTTCCACCGCACACCTGAAGACCAGTCAAAGCGTCCCATGCAAGCCTCACCCCGACTCACTATAAAAGGAGTACCCCTCCACCTTTACTCACCATCCTACTTCAATCATCCCATTGCTAGCCTTCCGTCTCCCTCTCACAACCACATTCCTTGCTATCCACCCACAAACCACAACCACCAAACCCCAGCCAAGAATGGCCGGAGTCTGGACCAGCAGCTACTGTGATCCACACCCCGAGGCTTTCCCGGCTCCCTCGCACCACCATGCAGAGACTTGGCATCCGAGAGCGCCCCGAGTATGAAGGTCGTGAGTATGAAGAACATGGCATCGATCGCTGTGAAGTCACCGTCTACATCGCCAAGAGTGAAGACTTCCCCGACATCGCCGAAGGCTGGAGCATGACAGCCACTGGATTTCGCTTCGTCGACACCTACCAAGCCGTCGCCCGCAAAGCCCTGCGTCACCTGTGCGGATCTATGAAGAGCCCATCTCTCAAACGCCCATGAGATTCTTCCCGCCCATCGACAAGAACCGCCCAGCATGGACCGCCCGCATGGAAGCCCTGCAACGACAAGAAGACAACCCCGCCGTCAAGCTCCTGGCCACCTACCTGCTTGCTCTTGACGAGCAACACGACCGACAAGCCTCCGAGCTGAGGAAGCAACTCCGCCGAGCCGAAGAAGCCGAGACCTTCGCCCGCAAGCTCCAAGTAGATTTCGCCGCAGCACAAGCCCATGTAGCCGCTGCCCAAAGTCGTGAGACCACTCTCGCCGAAGCCCTGAAGGAAGCCGAAGACCGCCACATCCAGCAGCTGAAGGACACCTACCTCGTCACCAGGCCCCGAAGAAGGATGTTCGCCATGGTCGGGCAAGAGCCCGTCATCCTAGAAGGAACCCCTGTCTACCCTCCAGAAAGAAGAAGACTGGACCCTGCAGTACCGCCAGCACCGCCACCATCGGAGGCCTACGACATCGAGTCTCTCCTTCCGCTCACTCAACCACCGCCAAGAGAAGAAGCCGACCCGCACCCCAGCTCAGTAGAAGGACGACTCACGCCTAGGAATGCATCCACCCAGCTCGATGAGGTGGATTAGTTATCTTAGGGAGATGTACTCGTAGCCTAGTTGCATCCTCCCTTCCCTCCTGATGATTGTAACCCCCATTGTGCTCGAAGCAATGTGATCACGGTCCCGTAATATTCGTGATTTCTCTCATTGGAATGACATACTTATGCATGAAATGCCAGCTAAACAAATGAAGGCGGTATGAAATAGAAATAAATTGGAACATGATATGCCAAGAGGCCATAATAATATGAGCCTAGAAATATCTCAAGATAATAATAGAAGATTTAGGGCAAAATCTTCTAAGTGGGGTAGACCCAGACCCCATGAATTAGATGGGGCGAAAACAAGTCGAGAACAAGTTACGGACAAAGAAGAATTTTAGATCAGAAGTGGAATCCTAAGAAGATAATGGTGAAGATTTCTTGATGAGAAATGGAACCCCAAGATACTGTGATTGTTGCTCAAAAGAAATAAGACAAGAATGTTATCACCACAAAGCTAGAAGAATCAGAAGGAACAAAGCCAGATAGCTCAAAAAGCTAGAAACAAGGGTGAATCGTAGAGGACTAAATCATCTAAGTGGGGTAGTATTATAGCACAGAATGATAGCTATGAGAAGAATAAAAAGGGTGATATACAAAAATTCAAGTACACTGAAAGATCAAATTTTCTAAGTGGGGTAGCCCTCGAAGAGCTAGAAGTTGTCAGAAGAAGTTGGTACGACTATGGATATGCGAGAAGATCTCAAGAAGCATGTCAGGACAACCCACAGGATCCAGGATCGGTAGGTAGAAGACTGAAGACCTCTCGGGAAGATGGAAGATGGTACGGTAAGATAAATAGGAAATCGCGATTAGTTTTCTCTCCACTTTAGTTTTTTTCTCTCCTCCCTAGGTTTCTCTCTCTAGTTTTCTCGAATCTCAGGGACGAGATTCATTCTAAGTGGGGTAGACTTGTAACACCCGTGCTTTTGCATCATTTTAAAAATCACTAAAAATTTGAACTTTTTATAATTTACAACAAATTAAAACTTGATTAGTTTATTTTCCGCAAAACCATGTTTAAAAAAAAAAATCTTTCCCAAAACCCTTGCATTAAAATTCACCATATGCATCGCATGCTTGATTATTTGATTGATTGCCTTGCTTGTTTGAAATGTTTGCTTGTATGTTTGCCCTAGAATTTATTTTGGCACCAATTAATCTCGCCTTGACCTCCTCCCAAATTCCTTGCCATTCTTTCCAAATAAAATTCTTTGATCATTCCCTTGAACTATCATGACAAACCCTCCTTGAATTATTCTCCTTAGTTCCCAACCACCCACCTTTCAAATTATTTCCAAACCCAATTTAAATGTGCACCTAGTTTAATTTCTGGGAAAATAGAAAAGCATTTCATAATTAAGAAATGTCTCTCGGGCTTATTCTTTTCCTCCTCTCCCTTCCCGGCCCGCGACCGAGCCCCTCCCTCCTCTCCTTTTTTCCCAGATGGGCCGGCCAAAGACGAGCCCAAGTCGTGGCCCGGCCTCTCTCCTCCCTTCCCCCCTCTTCTCCCAAGACGGGCTAACCAGCTACGGCCCACTCGCCCAACTCGCAGGCAGCAGATAGCGGCAGCCAGGGCGCCCTTCCTCTTTCTCCTTTCCCCTCCTTCCCTTCTCTCTTGGGCGGAATGCCGCGCAGCCCAGCAAGTCCAGCAGCAGCACTCCTCCTTCTTTTCTCCTCCTCTCACTTACACGCGGGGCCCACATGTCATCAGTGTCTTCTACCTCCAGCCAACGACGGAAATACCGCGTCGCCATGCTCGAGCACGAGAAGAACGCCGCCGAGATATTTCCTTGGCAAACCGTCTCGCTTCCTTGTCCGGTTGCGAGCTCATCCTTATCTCCTCCGCGAACCGCCCCTCTTGTGCCATACCCGGCGTCTTGTGCCGAACCGCCTCTCTCCATCGTCGTTCCCTGGCGAGCCCCAACGGTCACGGAGATATTTGTCCGGCAAACCGCCTTCTTTTGTGGCTCGAGCTCGGCTATAAATAGCCGACCATGTCCGCCTCTGGAGGTCATCCCGCAGAGCTCCAACGCTCGAGCTCGAGCTCCTTTCTCTCGACGCGCCGCTGCTCTGCCCTCCTTTTCATCTTCTCCTTCCTTCGTCCTCTGCTCTGCCTACCACCGCCGCCCGGCTACCTCGGCCCGGCCGCGTCGGAGTTCCGGCTGCCCGAGCTTGCCACCGTGCTCTGCTCTTCCTAGTCGGAGGCAGGGAACGCCGTGCTCGCCACAGCCGTCCGTGTTACGGCGGCCAACCCCAGAGTCGAGCTCACCGGAGCTGAGAACGCCGCTGTCGCTTGCCTTGTGGAGCACCGCCGCCGGCGCTCTGCACTCCGCTCTCTTCCCTCCTCCCGCTCTCTCTCTCTTCCTTCTCTCCCTCCTTTCTTTCTTCTCTTCCTGGCTTCTCTCCCTGGCTGCGCGAACAAGAACAGAGGCAGAGAGACAGAGACGGACGGACGAGAACCCATGCCTGATGTCGACATCCTCCATCACGCCGTGCAGCCAACGGGAGGGCGACACCTCGCCTGCTGGACCCACAGAGTGCAGCAGCACTACGCCACTACCTCCACCTCCCTTCCTTCTCACCGTGTACGCCCAGTGCACATGGAATAAAGGCACAAGGGCAGCAGGTCTACCGATCGGCTCATGAGTCCACCACGGCACAGTACAGTCAGCTGAAGTTAGCCTGGACCCCCACGTCGCCAGCCAGAGGAAACGCTACGCTGGCGCACACGGAGAACGCACACGGAGGAGTGAAAACCTATTTTCCCTTGTCCAGAAAATTCCCAGAAAATTCCTAAATAAACTAGGTACACCCCAGATCCTCCCCTGTAGTTTCCAAGTCAATTCCATTAATGTAATTTTCAGAAATAATTCCAAAGTATATTCCAATCTCTTTATCCCAATTAAACCTTGGAAAATTCATATCTCCTTCATTCCAATTCCAATTCCATAAATTCCACCACTGAAATTCTTCTAAAATCACACCCTATTAATTTACCTCATTGTCCATATTTTTTGGTGCCCATTTAAATTCTAGTAATATTTGTTTGCTTCTCTTTCCTTATTATGATTAGTGCTAACCCACTTAATTAATAAAAATGCTAACCATAGTAATAATCGCATGAAGTGCTAGCTAACCACATACCTATAGAGGTGAGTAGGTTTTGGTGACATGTCATATGCTTCGACATGTCCGTACCCAATCACCGAAAATAGGTACACCTATATACATAAACACACGCACGGACATGTCCGATAACCGGACACGCCCCGTGTGGCTAACTCCGCACCGCCATAGTTAACCCTAGTAATAACCTCCACCATAGTAGTAGCTAACCCCCCGTATATATGTACACACATACATGGTAAGTCCTGTATATATAATTATACCGGGGGCATATACCTATGTGTGGCTAACCTTACCCTACACCCTTCTCCACCTAACCTATCCTAGGCGCATACATATGCATGTGCGTGTGCGTCACTAACCTAACCCTCGGTGTATATGCGCACGCATACATGCCACCCACCTTAGCCACCACCTATCCATATATAGCTAGCCTAAACCCTACGCACGCAGTATATAAGTATGTATGCCTGTACCTAACCACCTAGACCCTATCTCCACGTAAACCCGCCTAGCTAACCCCGCCAAACCCTAGTGGACCTATAGAAGTAGGCCAAGCCGTCTATGATGACTTGGTCAAGCTTTCTCCTTTCAGGTTCACATAATAGTGAAAGATAATAATATGGTCTAGTTTTCCATAGATAACCACACCACACTAACCCAGCCCGTAGGAGCCATCTTGTTGGATAGATAACCTTCACCTACCTCTTATTTCAAGTTCACATAGTAATGATAGAATCAGAATAAACCCATCCACCACCTACAACCAACCCCGTTAGGATCCCCCTTCTAGTTTTGATTGATCATGTTTGCTTAGTTATGCTTGTTGTGTATGCATTGTTTGGTTTTGCTCCCTTGTCTGTCAAGCGATAGATCGCGTAGACTAGAAGACGTACAAGGACCCGATGAATCCCTGAAGCATGATGACGTCAAGACTCTGGAGGATTACTACTACACCAAGACGAAGTACCGCTACACCAAGACACTGGAGACAGAAGCGAAGGAATCAAGACCCTTGGATATACTCGTCAGCGAGCGGAGGCAAGTCCTAATTTCCACCTCTCTACCATCCTTCTATCTTAATTATAAATTGACCCTTTACTAAAGAGTATATGATAATTGTTAATGAGCTAATGTGATAATGTGATCATGAGATAACCGGATAAAGTGATTATATATGCTATGACTTGAACGGGTAGGGGTAATCTAAGTGTAGATTACTTGGCGGATATTACTGCTGAAGGATATCCCTGTCGGAGATACCTGTTTTGGTCACCCCTAAGGACCGGTTCATAGTCTCTTATTCATCCCTCGTGGTGATATTTCGTACACCCCACACGCCTATATGGGTAGACTTGGTCTCACACCCCGTTAGGGTCTGAAGTATGTTTCCACTTAGGAGGCCGGTGTAGGCAAACGGTAGAGCAGAGACGGCGGCGTAGGATGCTATGTGATCTTCCATGGTGCGGTTGGGCGTGGACGCTATGTGATCTTCCACGTAAAATTGTTGGGTGCACATTTGCTAGCTATATACATATATTCATATATTCTAAGTGTGGATGCTAAGTGATCTTCCACAAAGTGTGTGAGGGCATGGGTTGCGAGAGAGCTTCCATGTCCGGGTTAGGCATAGGAAGAAGAGTGGTCTTCCTCGCTTAACTTTTTCCCAACCCCTGAGCGCCGTAGTGGAAATGTATAGAACCCTAAGGAATGCATACTATCGGTACGAGGTCTCGGTAATTTTTTCTAACCACCGATCATGGAAAGAATCGTAATTACCGTGTGTGGGGAAAAGTGTACAACCTCGCAGAGTTTACTTGAATCTATTCGAATAGCCACGTCCTTGGAATGGGCGGATGCTTAGGGATGAGACGCTATGATTAGACTACAAACAATAATGGATAATCTGGTAAGACGTATTAATATTTTGGTAACCATAACTAATTGGGGGGCGGGTGAGGATGATGAATACCCTACCGGGGCCCAACCTATAATTATAACTACTACACATTTAACCTCCATCCACCCAAAGTTAGGGGCTTGCCGAGTGCGTATGTACTCAACCCCCCTTCTCCCTATGTTTTTAGGGGGGAAGCTGCGGGGAGTATATCCGAGGATGAAGCCGATCATGAGCCTACGCCGGGATGGACTACCGGAGCTACGCGAGGATGGGGACGCCGAAGGATACATGAAGACGAAGCCGCATGGCTACATGAAGAAGCTACGCTAGGACTACGCTTAGGACTACGATGTTCACGATATAGGAATAGCTAGGGTTTTGTCCGCACTCCGAGTTGCCCGTAGGAATGGAGCCACGATAATATAGAACCGCTGTCTTAGAACTCTGATATATAATATGTAAGGCTAGTGGCCCAAGCTATGTAAACCCGAACAATGTATCATGTTTTCCCAAAGAGCAATAAAAGTATGCTTTTTGATATCAATCTTGTCTAATTGTGCGTGTCAGCTACTGATCCAGGGACTGACATATGATGCACAGTGGACCCTAAAAATTAGGGGGCGACAGTGATGATGATGCTGAACCTGGCTGTTCTAGCCTCCCTCTTAATCTTAATATGTCTAGGACTGTTTCACGCTCTTGTCTTGCTAGCTGGGCAACAAATGCTGCATCTAATAGTTCTCGTGGCTCGAACTTGCAGCCGGCCGATCGGGTGTGATACGCGGTCGGTCGGTTAGATGATGATTTCAATATCCTCCACCTGGTGGCATCAACATAAACTTACTTATCCCTGTCCTTTCAATACTTGCTAAAGATATTTTAAGTGTGTCTGTTTCAACCATTTCTTCAGAAGCTACCTTTAGCACAACTGGCAGGATCATCGAGGAGCGACGACGGAGACTGAATCCTGAAACTGTGGAGGCGCTGACTTGCATCAAGGATTGGGAAGCTTTGAATCAAGACCGCAACACATGGTGGAGGACAAGGAGTTGGAGGAAGCATTTATGAACTTTATCTTGATTAGTCACCTTATTTATGTAATGGTTTTGTAATAACTTAACACATTGGACCTGCTTGCTGTGAACTGTGATGAACAATGAACAAGGAGCTGGCTGCACTCTTTTTCCCTGTCTAGGGTTTCTCACAAGGGTGAGTTTTACCTAGACAGGTTTTTAATGAGGCAGCCATTGCACAGCTCCTTTTATTTTGCTATTTGTGTCTGTGTTGTGTGCTTTGAAGTTTAAATTCTGTTGAACTGTATATCTGTAAATTAGAATTAGATATTTTAACTGTGTTGTTCTTGTAAAATGCAATCTGTTGAGGTGTTGTATAGTTGATCGTGCCCGTGCTGGCACTGACCCGCCGGGCCACCGTGCCCCCAGACACGGCACGCGGCACGCCTGCAGCCTATAGTGCCGTGCACGGGGCTCGAACCTTGGCATAGTGGCACGGCACGGCACGAATGCATCGTCGTGCCTAGGCGGGCCGTGCCCAGCCGTGCCATGCCCAGCCGGGTTAGTGCCGTGCCGTGCCTGGGCGGCCCGGTTGGAAAATTATACCTAGAGGGGTGTTTCATGTGGATAAGAATCACGATGAAAGTGGATGCTCCAAGTGGTGAGTTTTTATCCATTTGGTGGCTTATTTTTTTTTTATAAAAATTGATCTCACACATACAAAAAAAATCTTTAGAACAAAAAATGGCTTCACAAATATCGTTAGGTTCTGTTTAAGAAAGTTTAAATTAAGTTCAGTTTACAGATAGTAGTAGTTAAGATACATATACAAATTGTACTAATCTTTGATATGATCGTCATAGCACGGTATTGTTAATCTAAAATAAACAAAATCTTTTTACACCTAAAATAAAGTGGCATAAAATATACATATCAAATAGTATAATTTGGTATTCACCTTTTAAATCTTTAGTACTTCTAATAAATTTATATAATGGATGTGATCTTAGGCTGATGGCCGCACACATCAAGGATATATAGAGCAAAATAAATATCGAGCCGCATGGCCTTATGTCATTAAAGATATATATCCCGTTGCAACGCACGGGCATACTTTGCTAGTCTATACCTAATAATAAAGAGGTAAAACTTTCAGCCTATTTTTTTGGTCCACCTCTTTTTTTGTCCAACCAAGATATCGATTCGGTTCCGTTTAGTTTTTTTATTTTTAATTCCAACCTCTTAAAAGAAATTCTCCATAAAATTTTGATCCAGCCCCGCACAGGCACAACGACGACGGCGAGCACGGAAACACGCCCTCCCCATCGCCCCATCCTCTGACGCATCCTCGCCGGTTAGTATTGCAGATCCCCCTTTTCCCTCCTCGTGTCCCTCTTTCTCTCCCTCTCTATCCAACCGTTTCTCCTAACCCTAGCCTTGGTATGCGTTCTTGATTTTTTATGAGATTTTTGGATCGTAACAGCTCTGATTCATGGCTACGTGCCTTGTGCAGACAAGCAGAGGCTCGTATATGCGTGTGATGTGGCGGGGCAGACTTGATTCGGGTCCCTTCCTTGGGGTCTCGCACGGTAATGGAGTTCCTGGTGATCTGGTCTGCTCTGCATGCTATTATTTTTTGGTGATCTGATCTGCACGTGTGCTCGTTCTTGTTTGAGCCCATGGAAGGGAAAGACTGGATGGGTGGGCAATCCTAATCCTTCCTCCTTCCTTGGTAGTTGATCTGGTGGTATCCCTCGTCCTCATCACCAAGACACCAGGCGAGATCATCTTTGCACAGTCCAGTGGCGGCGTGGTGACATGTGTTTAGTAGATCATACTGATGCGATAGAAAATGTAGCTTATGCCCCTCGATGCTCATCCCCTTGGATTGATAGGTGCTGCTGTCAATGGCGTTGAAGGCAATCGGGTTCTTTCCTTTCCCTTTATTATTTTTTACATTTACATTTGCCCCTCCACCTGGATTTGAAACTTTAGGCTTCTCATGTGCTGCTTCAGGCTTCATACTGGATACGGCTTTCCCTTGGATTGCCTTTGGTTTCAGAGTAATTAATTTTTTAGAAGAATCATGTCAATTAAGATTGCAGCAGAATGTAGTTCGTTGTTTTTTTTAATTAAAGTTTAACATGGTTTTACTCAAGTTATATTTGGCACCAGATGCTAAATGAGTGCGCTGCTTGCAAATGAATTCAGGTCAGACCGTCCTCAATGCCTACGAGGAGGACCCCAGTAAGGTGAGATTTCTTTTCAATATGCTCTCATTTGCTTTGTTTCTCTTCCAGTGTCCATTGTTATCTGTAGACACAGATTTTACATCTTTTAGCTATTCTTACTATTGTTCGTTACTTGGTTTTAGCCTACCCCAATTTGTTTGGGACAAAAGGCTATATTGTTGTTGTTGTTGTTGTTTGTTACTTAGTTTCAATGTCTGATAATCTGATTGTATGATGGCACAACTTTTCTGTTAACATTGATTTGTTAATAGCATAGGTCTGTTCTTTTTTTTTCTGTTGTTTTCGTCGGATTTTCATGTGCTGGTCACGTGACTTTCTTTTCCTTTTTTATCTTGCATTTATTTTCTTGTAAACATAAAAATTAAATAATAAATATGGTATTATGGGTGTTTCAACAGTCGATCACTTTGTTCTCTAATAAAAAAATATTACTTGCGCCATTAAATTGTTGATGTAGCTTTCGCTATAAATAAAACTTTCTGGACAACATTGTTTTTAGCCTATCTAGCAATCTAATTGTGATTTTACTCTTATTTTTTAAATTTTATAATTTTGCCCTTGCGATTTCTAAACAAAACCTCTGTTTACCCCTGATTTGGATATCCATTAGTTAGGGGTGGAATAAAAAAATAATAAAAAAACCCCATGGAAAATGAGCTAGGAAAAGATAAAGTTTACCCAAATCTTTATCTCTCCCCATCACGTACCCACATTAAAAATTTAGAAACGGAGTCAAGCTTATAGTGGTTACAATGGCTGGGGCGCATCCGACAGTAGCATATCACGGACAAGGTAGTGTTGAGACTGCACGAGCCAAGTGGCATGCAGGTAAGGCGGCACGCGGTCTAGGTGATGATCATGAAGTGTGGCCTTGAAGCACGACGAGCAATGCGACGACCATAAGAAGTTATTGTTATTCCCTAAGGGTGAGCGTAGTTCAAGCTTAAGGATCTACTCCGTGCGTACATTGATGTTGGGCAATGGCAATTTTGGCATGCCATACAAGGTGGCTGTACTGAATAAGTTATCCCCAATGGCGAAAGCGGTTCAACGAGATGAATGACATCAAACGAGAGGACTTTTCGGAGCGCATACGCGGATTGTTGAGGGGGGCTCGTCTATCAAAAACTGCTCTAACAATGTTCGTCATCAACTAATCATAGACCATGTGGTGAGTGGCAGCTTGGCTCATGCTCCATATAACTCTATATCAACACATAGATAATATTAAAATTAAGCATGAATATTTAATAGTTTTTTCTCCCGTTACAACGCATGAGCATGTTTGCTAGTTGTTTACTTAACTCTGTAACCTCGTTTTCCCCCCACTATAATGCAAAGGCAGAGAACCTGCCATTTCAGCTCAAAAAAAAAAAGAGCTTTAAACCAATATCCATATTCGATTCTGGCATGTATAATTACCATTGAGAAATTTACTGCCTACCAATATTCAGAGAGATCACTTTCAGGGTTTAGTGCTTCATTTATGGAAAGACGAATCAAATTCATTCTAAAGTGGCGACATCATGCGAGGCAAGCAGCGGCGCCGTGCGATTCGAGCGGTAGCTCTGTGCCCTTTGGGTGGCGGCGGCTCCGGCGACTCGCGTGGCTTCCTGAATCAGGGACTTCCGGCAAGTCGCTGCTGACGAAATCGATGAAGATGCTCCTCTCGTTCCTCGTCGCCCATGCGTCCGACAGGTAAGGCACTAAAGGCCTCATCTTTCAACGGAAGCTTTCATCTGCTTCTGCTTGGCTTTGGGTTACTGCGCCAGGGGCAGCGATGTGGCCACGAGACCTTCCTTTCCGGGAAGGATGGTCTTGAGCCTGTGCGGTGACTGCTGCTGGGATCCTGGGAGGCTCCAGGGCTGAAACAACGCCAAAGTCCCGCGCGTCCGCCAGGGCCGCTGCCTGATTTACCAATCGTAACCCACCCATCCGCACGTCCTGATTTCCTATCCTACCAACCAAACGCTAGTATTTTGTAGTGTTCCATCCTTATCGAAATGTGCACGCACATGACGGATTCTTCTTTGGACCACTCACTGTCTTGTCTGAGGAGGTGAACTGCTAGAGGGACTAGTTCTAGGACCTCAGGCTAGAAGTCGTAATAGTGGTTCTGGAGACAAAAGCACATAGCTACTGATTGTGTTTTTATTAGATATAAAATATGTCACTTGTAATTGTTGGGCCTAGTTTCCCTCATAAACAGAGTCAATTCTTTCTAAGCGAATTTCAGTAGCTCCTTGGCCTTTTCGAAGGTTCTTTGAAAAATAAATTCTCTTAGACAGATTTGAGTAACCAAAGTTTCATTATTTAGGCCAAGCCAAACCAAGCGATGCTCTAGATTTATAAAGAGTAAGGCAGTAGCAAATGCTTTACCGATGCTTGCAAATGATTTGGCTCTTCCTGTTGTCTCCTTGTCATAATTCTTGATCTTCTTGTCCTTGACATGATATATTGTACTGGCCAAGTTTCAGTGAAGATTGGATGATCATTCACTTCACATTGATCTTCGTGATGGTTTATATAATTTTGCGATAACTTCAGGTGCTTTGCTCATCATTCTTATGGCCTGAGGATCCATATCTCTTCATTCATAGCTTCAGGTGCTTTGCTCATCATTCTTATCTCCACTTGAGCTTGACTCTTGATCTTGCCTCCTCATCCTTTTCATCTGTTGCTTGTGTGGGCAAGATGCTTGCTTTGCTTGTGGAAGCAAAATTCTTTGTGTTGTTTGGGGAAGAAGCTCCAATCCCCCATTAATAACTCATGGGCTATGATATATCCGAGTACCTTGTTAGCATTGGGTTCATCTTCTCCGAATCATGCTTGTCATAGATGATGTAGACGATCAAGCCATAATCATGGCTACAGAGAGCTTGAAGGATCTTCTCACCACCTCTTCATCTCCATTTTGTTTCAAACTTAACCCATTGGCTGCCAAGAATATTCAAATGTCAGTTCATATGGTTAGCACGTTCATGGGCAAATTGAATAATATCATTAAACTTGTAGTGAAGCACATGATATTTTTATTTGTACACATCCTTTATGCTCTCATGAATTTCAGTGAAAATATTAGTATTAATCCCCAACTTCTTGGTGGTTTGCTCAGATTCTCAGATTATATCTCAATAACTTGTCTGATTTTTTTTTCAATTTGGGGTTTGCTTCAACCAATTTTTTATTTCATTATTCAGTGCCATTCAACTATTGAGGAATTTATATTTATTTGAATTCTAGGTTGCCTTTTAGAGTTCATTAAACTCTATAAAAACCTAACCCAGGCTGTGGAATCAGCATGTAATGGGACCATTCATTCTATGTTTTAATATAACAACTTGCAGTTCTCCTTCATATTCGAGAAAAACAAGAATTTATTAAACACAGCAGATGTTCCAGCATGGATGCAACTTTGCAGACGGTTTACAATAAGTACTGATTCTGCAGTTCTTTTTTTAAACTACTATTTCCATAGGGTTTTACATACATACCCTGAGCTGATGTGTTTTGGAGTTTTTGACCCCTGACCAAGGGTGCAACTAACACGAGGAACTACCAATGTATGCATTTCAGGGGTTCAGAGCAATGGCTGGATTGTCAGTATATTTAATGGGAGCAATTTCTGATGTGCTAGTGGACCTGCGGAATGAATGGGCAGTGCAGAGTCTGGTCCTTTTCAGCTTCTCCCTGCAGGTTTTCCTGCTTATGTTCTCTAGGACGCGTCGGAAGAATGTGGCGACTTTGGCAAGGTTACTCCTGTGGCTGGCGTATCAGCTTGCCGACTCCACAGCCTTGTTCACCCTAGGCCATATGCCCATCAGAGCTCGGTTGCCGGATGAGCAGCAGCTCATGGCGTTCTGGGCGCCGTTCCTACTGGTGCATCTGGGTGGCCAGGACACCATCACCGCCTACTCCTTTGAGGACAACCGGCTCTGGCTGCGCCACCTGCAGACTCTAGTTGTGCAGTTCCTAGGGGCAGCCTATGTCCTGTACAAGTACATCCCAGGCAGTGAGAGGTTGATCCAGGTGTCTTCAATCCTGATGTTCATTGTGGGTGGACTCAAGTATGGGGAGAGGATCTGGGCACTCCGGAGTGCCAGCATGGACCACATCTGGAGCTCTCTTGACGTCGACAAGTTGGATGTGAGCGCCCGCAAGAGGGAAAGCAACCAAATTCTCCAAGAGGTGGAGAGGAAATATTGGGGCCGCCTGAATGACGAGGACATCCTGATGGCATCGCATGGCCTGCTCGATGTTTGCAAGGGGATATTTCTCGGCTCGCTGCGAGGCAGGCCAGACGGCATAGGCTTTGTCTTGGAGCGTGTCCGACGGGAGAAATTCCTCAACTTGCTGATGGAGATGGAGCTGTCCCTTATGTACGACATCCTGTACACCAAGGCAGCCGTAATCCACACCTGGTGTGGATACTGCATCCGTGTGATCGCGCCGGTGGCCACGGCCACTGCATTCCTGCTGTTCAAGATGAGCAGCAAAGATGGTCACAAGAAGAACGACGTCATCATCACCTATATCTTGTTGTCTGGGGCTTTGCTCCTGGAGATAACATCCCTGCTCATGGCAACACTATCGACCTGGATGGCCGCATTCTTGCACACCAAATCTCAAACATGGCCAAATGGTTTCTTCGGGTTTCTGGATCTCCGCGCCTCTCTGGAGGCTGCGAGTCACAGACGGTGGTCCGGCACTGTTGGGCAGTACGACCTGTTGCAGTCCTGGAGCCACGACATGGCGGACCCAACCGGCAGCAGAATGGCAGACCTGCTGGGGCTGGGGCGCTGGTGGTACCAGCTGCGCCACTCGCGATCTGACCACATCTCGGGCCACACCAAGGAGCTGTTGCTGAGTGAGATACTGCGGATGGATGACCGCCGCAACGTAAGCACTCAGCCAGGTCTCCTCGCGCTGCACAAATACCAACTGGATGGTCCTTTCCACTGGAGCGTCAAGGACACCAACTTCGAGAGCAGCATCATCGCCTGGCATGTCGCCACAGATCTGTACTACCGTGCTGCCGACAAAGTGGAAGACATGCTGCAGGCATGCCAGGAGCTCTCCAGATACATGATGTTCCTCTTTGTGGTACGCCCCAGCATGCTGCCCGGGCCTGTGCGGCGGAGCCAATACGGCAAGGCATGTGCTCTCTTGAACAAAGCCATAGAGGAGGCATACACCAAGGCCATACGCAAGGAGGAGGATCCGGGGCCCAAGGCCATTACGGAGAAACACCGGCTTGACTGGGTTCTGCGCACCTTCGTGAAGAGCTTGAAGAAACTACCTCTAAGCCGCCAACAGGTCTGTTTCATGGATTATTTACCGCCTACTGAATTTCTCCCAGCAGATGATAACCCTGCGGTAGGAGGATTTGCCATTGCCCAAGTGCTCCGCAAGCATCCTGAAAGGCTGCAGGTGATCTTTGGCGTGTGGGCGGAGATGCTTTGCTTTGTTGCCAATCATTGCAGCAGGGAGTCCCATGCCAGCCAACTCAGCTCTGGCGGCGAACTCGTCACCATCGCATGGCTCATGTCCAACCACGCCAACTTGTTAACTGTCACTACCAGTACCGACGGGTCTGGGTGGGTTTAGAGCAAGTATTACAATCGGCTGTAAGCCGACTGAATCCTTGCTGGCACAGAGAGCAGATGAGAGAGAGAGTGGAGCGGGCGGCTCACAAAACGCCGGCCTGAAGCGGGCGTTCTACGTGCGCATGCGCTCCCATTGGCTGCTTGCTGCTGCACTCGCGCGTGTACTGGCTGCATGTGCGGCTGCATGCGGCTGCCGCATTAAACGCATGCCACGCTGGAGTCTGTTTCGCCGACCAGCCGGCGGTACTACTGCCCTTGCTCTTAGACGCCTTTGGAACCCAAAAAGGTACCTACCTCGATGTCTGTAACGAATTACTTATTGATGATCAACTCCTCTTTTGAGAAGCATTCCTTCAATGTGTCCTTTCGCATGTATATATATTGGCTGTACTAATTTAAGGGATTATTGTATGGCCACTTTATCATAACGACTGTACTAATTTACAGGATTATTGTAACCTCTCCTTATGTTTCCCGGGTGCATTGAAGCTGGCAGGGTTCATGGGAGAAATAAAGGAATCCATGACGTCCGTCAGGCATGCGCCGCAGCAACCTGTGTGTATTTGCAGGGAGGAAGTGGCGTTGTATGTTAGCATTTGCCAACAGCTTATATTATTGTGTTAGTGGTGCTGGTGTTTTGGAGGGTATGATATGTTACTTTTCTATGTCCATTGGTTGTATATATACATACATTGTAGTTCAGTTTGTTCTAGCACTGGCGGGTGTATGTCAGTATGTACATGTTGCCTCTTCGGAAACCAAGTAAGAAATCGGAATGGAAGGCTAGATACTGAAAATGGTTTGTGTTCGTCTCGAAATGGTAAACCATGATCAAACATATCCTTCAAGGTATCAGGCGGCCAACGAAATGTACAACAGCCAATGTTGATACATGGAAATCACCTCTGATCACAATCTCCGGTTCTGCATATATACAGCTCTCCTCCTCTTGGTCCTTCCCCTTTTCTTCTGATAACATATACTGTAGGCAGAGAACTAAATGAGGGCAAGTGCACTACGGTTGTTCCTAACAATATGTTGCCTGCAGTCGCAAAAAAAAAAAAAAAAAAAAAAACAACAAAAAAAAAAAAAATATGTTGCCTGTAAGGCACTATGCATTGCCATATAGCTTACTCCACACCTGTCCAAGCTAAAACTAATCGACTCAAATCTCCCAGACCTGCTTTAAATATATGCAAAATCAAGTGAGACTTCTTGAAATCCAATCACAATTGCTTAAACAAACGGAGGAAGTTCAAAATGGACTTTTTCTCAGGGAAAAAAAAGAGAGTGAGGAAAGTAGATAATTACCTAAAATTTTAAAATGTTCTTTCCACCAAACATGACCCTGGGTGAATATTTAGCACCTCTCATTCTCGTAACTAGTTGATCAGTCCCATCGAGTATCCATAACTAGTAGTGACCTTGAATTGATTTCAGTGCATGTACACGCTAACTACCAGAGAGCAGGGAAGCAAAAGTTGTTTGCATATGTAAGGATTCAAGCAATGTGGGTTGCGGCGTTCCAAGGTCCAACCCATGTCCACAGTCCACAACAGCCGCAAAGAGCAAACAAGGACAAATGTGAAACCCGCCAAACATATGCAGCGTCTGCTAAGCCTGAAAATAAAGGACTGCAGTCAACAAACGAGTATAGATGTATTGATCCATCTCAGAGTCCTAAAATATCTAACAAATCTGTATAGAGCCAAAAAAGAACAAGAGAAAGGCATTACCAATCACAAATGTGTATTTCTTGATTACAGAAACGATACATTATTTTGAAATAAATACAATACAAAGCTAGATTTTGAGCTCCCATCAACCTTGCCAAACAGTTTTGCCCATAAAATCAACTATGCCCCTAGCTGTAGTATCAATCATAACTAAGAAACTAACCAGCCAGCAAAGCAATAATAAGCACCTTGACCTCCCGTTTGCAACATCTATCACCTAACTGTAGTCTCAGAAGAAACCCAAAACCGTTCATAAAGTAGCAATGTAATCTCAAACAAAACTGATGCAATATGTCAACAAGAAGCTTCATTGAGCAACAGTCTGCCCAGATGCTCTGAGAAATCAACAAGGTACCAAAGCAGGCCATTGGTTTTCAAAATAAAGTAGTAGTTATCACTAGCTAAGCTAGAGAGTTGAAGGATCAGTATATAGATCAATATATTCACATCTCTCATTCAAAAAGGTTTCTAACAAAAACGTGAGGTACATTCAAGTAGCTCAAACTGTCCAGGCAATTCATTAGTAACTGACGTTCAATGTGAATCTTAACACTTTATTGAATATCAGCAGACCTCATTCATCACAATTCACAATTCACTGCAGAACTAGTAGTTTTTTTTTTAAGAGTCTGGAGGGGCCAAATCCCCTACAGTAGGAAAAAATTATTAAGAACTCAACAGTGAAACAAAAATAAAAGTACCACAAGTATCACCTACCTACAACAGCAATTAAGGTACAAAAAAGGAAAAGAAAAAAAATGCTATCCTTTCTCAGAATCACAACCAGTTTTGGATCCATGTGCAGAAAAACTTATTGGTGCACATTTTCTGCAGAATTCAAGTTTTTTAGAAGAAGATGTCCTCATTCATTCTGGAGACATAGACATTTGGATAATGGTGGTTAACTTGCACAATGCCACTACAGTGAACACAAATGTACAGTGTCTCCAGAGTCCAGAAGATATTATTCAGAGACAGGCTAATCAAATATGTTAGAAGTAGTGCGGGCTAATCAAATTATGGTACCTTTTTTTCGTTACTAACACTTACTACTGAGTTCATATAAATATCTGATGTATTTCCAGCAAAGTAACATAAATCAGGAAAAGAAGGTACTCCAATGAGAAAATACACAAATATACAAAGAAATGGAACTCGTGGTGGATAGAAGGTTGCACTTTAACCAACTTACCGATTGTACAACAAGGTCATGCTATGGTCTGTACCTTGATCGCCAATCAATGTATATGTCCCTAACGTGAGAGATGAGATGCCAGTCTTCCCCCTTGCAACGCCTCCCCAGATCAGGGCAGTCACAGATCCACAAATATTGTAGAGCTGTGAGGCCTCGTATCCCCTCAGGCAAGGATTTGATGCCTGGGCAATCACGGAGCCTGATATCCTCAAGGGAGGTGAGGTAGCGCATAGATTGGGAAGGGAAGTCAGGCGATGCAAACCTTGAAGGGAGAGTTTGCGTAAAGAGTGGAGCCCTCCTAGGCTTTCAGGCAATAGCTGAAGTGCATGGAGCTGCCATAGTGTGAGTGACTCGAGGGAAATCAGGCAACCCAATGATTGTGGAAGGCTAGTCAGGCCTCACAATTCATGAATGCATAATGCGCGTAGAGAGCGGAAATCCGCCAGGTATTCTAGCAATTGCTGAGGTGCATCACAAGGACATACTTCAAGGCGATCTGGTAATTGAGGCCTCTGGTCACATCCTACTATTTTGAGCTCCTGTAGTGAGGTGAGTGGCCCCAGTGATTTGAGGCTGCCCCAGCAAGCATGGGCCAACAAATACTGCAGAGACCTGAGGTTCCCTAGCCATTCTGGGAGCTTAAGAGAAGTGCAGTTAGATATTTCCAGATGTCGGAGGGAGGTTAGGTGCTGCATCGATGTAGGAAGGCTGCTCAGGTTATCACAGCATTCGATGCTCATGTGGTTCAAAGAGCGGAGCCCCCCCAACCACTCAGGCAGAGCGCGGAGAGTAGAGATTCCCCCAAGAAACAAGGTTTGGAGTGACGTGAGGCTCATGATGCTCTCTGGAAGCTTGATTAGGCCATCACAGTGCCTAATCTCCAAGTACTTAAGTGCAGGCATGTATTGAAGCAGCTCCCAGCAATACCGAGATCTGGGTCTGGATCTAGATGATGATGATGATGTTGTTGCTGTTTTCTCCAGTACAGGTGATGCTGTTGCTGCCACGTGCCATAGTGTAAGACTAGCCAGATGGCTAAAAATAAGGGACCCATGGCCTTGACCAGGTAAACGCAGCAGCTGCTCATTGGTCTGGTTCAAGCATAATACCTCCAGGGTTAATGGCAAGTGCAGCTTCACCTCCAATGCAGGACATCTTGCTATGGATAATTTTGACATGCAACTACCGATTTGCACTTGTCTTAAATTAGAGATATGGTTGTTGCAGCTTCCTCGCTCCTCCATGCAAATCAAGGTCCTCTCTGATACCATCCACACGTCTTTCAATTTGGGCAATTGAATCATTGCAAAACACATCAGTGAAGGAAATGGGCCTCCACTTATGCTCTCAAGAGCAGGCATATTTACCAACCGAAGAACCTCCAAACAAGGCAACTCCACAAGCCCATCTAGATGTTTCAACTTCGGTAAATTACTTAGAATCATACTGGTCAAACACGCAAATTGAGAAGGCCCATGTACTCTCCCTCCAGCTTGCTTCTGCATCCACTCTGGGCACTTTTTACCTGGGTACCCTTTTATTTCTAGTCCTTTAATCTCTGATGGTGGTTCCAAGCAGTTAAATACCTCAAACTCCTTTTCAACATTCACCCTATAACACCTCCCCCAAACTAGTGATATGCATTGTAGGTTTGTCTTCTGTTTCAAGCATGCCATATAAGCATCACCAGGCTCTGTCACATGCTCAATACCGGTGACAATCAGATCCCCACCTATGTTAACTATGTTTGCAAGCTCTGAGAGCTCTGCACACTTTTTCCCCTTTCCTATCACAAATAATCCCAACTTTTGTAGTTGAACAAGCTCATGAATCCCTTTTGGCATGCTTCGCAATTTTTGACATCCTTCTAGGTTCAAAACTTTAAGCTTCCTCAAGTTCTCCATGCCTTCAGGTAACTCTATCAGAGAATTGGAATGGCAAAGATCCAAACACTCAAGATTTCCTAGTGTTGTGATACTTGACATTAGCCTCGCAATTCTGGTTTCACGTAGTCTCAAGACCCTTAGGTTTTTGTTTCCACTGATAGAGTTTGGCAATGATGTAAGCCCAATACAAGAACTCAGGTCTAGGCTTGAAATCATGTGACAGTCACCAATAGAATCTGGTAAAGCTTTAAGTCTTGTACAGCATGACAAGTTTAGTGTCCTCAGCTTTTGGAGCTTACCAATGGATTGAGGTAATTCAAGAAGATGACTATATGTTAGATGAAGAGATTCCAGGCTCCAAATATCTGAAATAGCACTAGGAAGTGCCTTGCATGTCAACCTTGAAATGTGAAGATACCTTAGGTTTTTTGTTTGTAATATGTTGCTGGCTGCTCTTGTTGTACGGATAGATTCTACAGTGATACTACGCAAGTGTTTAGCATTCTTCAATGCCTTGTCACATGTGAAATAATTACCCTTAGCAGCATAAATTATACGTGCTTTTCCATAGACATTTTTGTTTGGTCAAGGAAAAGTATCTATAGAACTTTGTGAAATGGGTTTTCTCCTTTGGCACAAGTGAAATTTCATCACCCAAGATGGATCGAGCAAAATCATGGACCAAGTCATGCATCCTGCATCCTATTCTCCCATCAAATGTTTCATGCAGATTTTGTAGGAAAGACATATGCACAAGGGAATCAAAGCAATCACCTCCAATATGTTCCATGTAACTGACACCATCTGCTGGAGTTATCACACAATGAGCGATCCACTGGTCAATCAGTTGTTCTTTATCAATGACATAACCTTTAGGAAAACTGAACACATTGTGAAGCACTGTTTCAAATGAGAAGGCATGTTCAAATAGCTCAACCTCAAACATGCAGATACTCGATTCTCTTTATCCTCGACTTCTAATAAATTACAGTCTCTCATAGCTTGGCACTCTTCTATTCGTTTCTTGGAAAGGAGGACACCTGCAATGACTTTAATTGCAAGTGGCACCCCACCGCATTTGTTTACAATCTCTTTTCCAGCATCAAGGAATTCAGTCTCCAAGCTATTCACAGCCATTCCAAAGCTATGGATGAACACTTCCCAGCTATCAGCCTCAGACAAGAATGTCAAGTTAAATATTTCTGTAGAATCCACTGCTTCTGCAACTTCTCGGCTGCGAGTAGTCAGGAGAATTGTGCTTCCAGGTGCGCCTTTCTTCATATGAACCATGGATTGTTCCCAGTGAATTCGGTCCTTGGTCCAAACATCATCCAATACAATCAAGAATCTCTTTTTTGTCAACTTGTCAGATATTCTGTTGATCATATATTGCAGAGGATGATGTTCTGACTTGTTATTGGCAAAAGTTTCAAACAATTTCTCAAGGAGATTTTGAACTTTGAATTCTTGTGACACATGAATCCATAGTCTAACTTCAAAATGTTTCTTTATAATGTTACCATCATTGAAAACAAGATTAGCCAAAGTAGTTTTCCCAGAGCCACCAAGTCCAATTATGGAAACTATCTTGACTTTCTGTTGCTCATTAGGCTCTACCAGTTTAGATATTATCCCATGCTTCTCTTGGTCTCTTCCAATTACTGATGCCTCATCAATAACAGGCACTGATGGAATCTCTTCAACAGTCTTATTTGTATGACGATAAGGATGATGACCAGCTGGTAAACTATTTAGTATTGCACTGACGTCAGTTCTTTGCTTCACAATTTTAGCAAATTTCTTCTTGATTGCCTTAATCTTGTGCGCTGCCTTGCATTGCAACAATAAAGATTTTGTTTTTCATGCGCAGACATTTTGGCACTATATGCTTGCTACCTTCAACATCAGCATCATATCTATCAGTCTCTATCTGGAACTCATCCACAACATCATCAACATTGTAGGCAATTACTTTCAATTGTTTCAGCCAATTAAAAGATGGATCATTCCTCACAGCAGTATCTCCAACTGTTTCCAGCCAATTGTTGATTTCCTCAACTAGACCATAGAGCTCATGGAGATCATTTGCCACACCCACTATAGAGCTATACTCTTTGATTAGCAGTGGAGCTAACTTATTGGTCAGAGTCTTCAACATTCCAGATAGTGCAGAAGATAGTAGAGCAGCTTCCACACTACCCATTTCTTTTGAATCGTCTCTTTCCCCACAAAGTTCCTATATGGAACATGGAAATAGATTGTTATCTTATCTTTTCATATATATACAAGAGGTAGCAAAACAGGTTGAGATAAAGGTGTTGTGAACAATATTCAGAATGGTAGTTGATGGTATTGACATCTGACCTGGGAAAATAGGAACTTTAAGGCTTTGTTCCTTAGCTGCTGAATTGCTTCTTTGCAAAAGGCTTGTTCTTAACATCATATTGGTCCAAAAGAAGAAACATAAACGTGAGGAATCACAAAGTGCAGGCAATGAACTAGTTGATTAATGATACGAATAGTAACATACCATAGCCTCTAGCACAGTAGCAATATTTACTGTGATAATGATTTATAAGTGATGAGTGTTGAGCATTTAGGACCTGAGAATCGGCATAACAAGGGTCAATTATTTGCTGAGGCAGGCAGATTGTCTAGATATTGAAGAAAATTTTGACGATATCATAGCGCAAAGAAGTAAATAAATAACTAAATGCTGTATTCTTGGTCGAAAACAAACTAAAATACCTGAAGCTCGGTCTTCCACGTTTGCTTGTTCCATCTTCTGTCCCTGTCGTGTCCCTCCTTTTCACCTATGAGATGTATCTGTGGGTCGAGAATGTAAACTCAACTCAGAGCCTAGATGGCCGAGGTATTGCATAAGCTTCCGCTAGTGGTCACCCTTCAGCCCTTCTCTTGTAATAAG
This sequence comes from Chrysopogon serrulatus, assembly GCA_015844335.1. NCBI lineage: Eukaryota > Viridiplantae > Streptophyta > Magnoliopsida > Poales > Poaceae > Chrysopogon > Chrysopogon serrulatus. Next base: position 161,839 of record JADLZL010006522.1, read on the forward strand.
GGAAGCAAGAAGTCTTGTGTTTGCGTCTTTCAGAACAAAGTCTTCTTTGATGGGACCTTTTCTGGCAGCTTGAAGTGCGTACCAGGAGCACATGGTCTGTAAAGCTGAATGTGAAGTTTCACGGTAGGTGAAGCGAATGAAGGTCTGTGCAAGTACAATCCCATGAATCCCGGGAGCTGTTTTGAGAACAACCCACCCCCACACCGCCCGCCCTTTCCAGTGTCCACACATACAGAATTCGAAAGAATTCTGGAAAAGTCGGGAGGAAGCAAATGTACAGGAGTACAAAAGATAAGAGTAGCAGAAACAGTAATGAAAACAACGATAAGAACATTGAACAATGTCTCACACATTTCGTCGAACGATTTGTGCCCACTACAAACTCCAGCTCTTGCTGCGATGCGGCTGGCTTGCGTAGTTGCTCCAACTTCTTGCTGCGATGCGGCACGCGTAGCAGTTGCCACCACCGCTGCGCGCTGCCCAGTGCCACACGCTCACCATGACCGGCCGCACCACCCGGCGGGCACGTTGCGGTGCCACGCGCAGACGCCGGTGCCGCGCCAGGGCGAAGGACGCAAAGCAGCGCTTCCATCCGCTCCCGCTAACCTGCAGCAAGGAGGGAGAGGGACTATGGGCCAGCCTGCTGAAATGCCCCGCCTCCGATGAGGACAAGCCGTGGTACCTTAGGCTTATAGTTAGCCTTGCACGAGTAGCAGACATGGTCGAGATGGAGACGAGTAGAGAAGTGGCGATTCGGAGGCAGAGCTGCGTCAGAGTGCTGAAGCTCTGTAGACTGTAGCAGTAGAAGGCGGCGATTCCATGAGATTACCTTGGAAGTACACAGCTCAATCATATGGAGTATTCTCCAGCAGAAATTTTTATTTTACAGTGCAGTTCACCAAACTAAATTACTTCTTGGCATCAGCCATCAGGTGGCAAAGAAAATTTGCAGCACGTCGCTTGAGCAGAGGCAAGATGGAAGTAAGTAGCAATAATGCACCTCTTCATGGCAAAAGGATGCCCCAAAGCTACCCGTTTGGGTTTCTCCCTTGATAGATCAAATGAACTTCTTAATTCATCTTTGCAAGTGAGGATTAGCAGCGCCAAAAGATCGACACGAATTTGCTTACATCATATAGACTCAAGATCTTCATCAGTTTTTTTTTTCTTTTTTTGTTTTCTTTCTTTTTTTTTCCCCCTAAGAAACAGGGGACCCCCTACTGGTTGGTCAATGGCTCAATGCCTCCACGGAGAATAAACAGTGCAGTTTGCAAATTACTTTGATAAAAAAAAAAAAAAAAAAAAAAAAAAAAAAACTAGCTCACCGAATAAGAAAAAAGGGGCTGCAACTACAGCAGCCAATGGATTGCAATTGCAACAGAGCAGAAACAACAGCTAATGGCTTATGAAACCAAATACGTTCTTTACAGGAGATTAAACATTAAACATGTAATCTATTAAATTACAGGAAGAATTCAATGAGTAATTCTAACAAGACGACATTTGCTGATGCTCTATCAGTCAACCTAAGGCCCAAATAATGCAGTGAATGCTGTGTGTTAATAAGTGAATACTTGACTTTAAAATAGCAGTTGAGGTACTTCGAGAAAGGACATGAATCAAGCAACGTTCATCTATTGTCCCAATAACAACTGAATCATGCATGAACAAATCAGCTTGTAAAATATTTCATTTCATGTGTCTATAGCCATGTGGCACATCAAATATCAAATATTCTACAACATTCATGCCAAGATGCTAAAGCTTTATTCCAAAGCTCATTACTGCAGAACTGGGCTATAAAGTTCAGGAAAAGGGAAAAAAAAATACAAAGCATATCCTTAGTTTTCAAAACAAAAGAGTTATAAATAGCTATTTAGTAGTTGTAGGGTCAGTGTATAGATCAATATATTCACCTCTCTAATTCAAAAAGGTGTCTTTCTATCAAAACAAAATCGAGAGATACATTCGAGTAGCTCAACTGGTACAGGCAATTCATTAACCTAGCTGCTGTTCAACGTGAATCTTAACCTAGCACTTACTGAATACCAGCAAACCTCACACATCACAATTAACAAGTGACTTGGTGCAGAACAAGCCTGCCAGAAACATGACCCGATCTTTGATTTATATACCAAAACAAATATTATCTTCATACAAAATTGAAGATACAGAGAAAGAGCAGACTATACATACTGACAGTTAATTTGACTGTGAGGGGAGAAAATGAAGCAAAAAATCATAAAGGAGACAAGAATAAAAACAAAACTTATATTCTTCTCTGTATATATGCTGTGCGTAGGACCATCCCTTCAACTAAACAGTGTCATTATCCATCCTGTGAAGTTTGTCTGTATAAAAGACCCAGCCCTTTAACTCTTGTGTTCATCTTTCATCTTGGCCTCGAGGTCCTTCACAAGATTAGTAAGAGGTCTTGCATCCAGAGATTTAGCCAGTTTACCATCTGTATCAAACTGCACAAATAGAATGGACAGTCAGGATCAGGTAAAAAAGTGCGAAGAGATTATCAGATCAACCTGTGCATCTAATTTCATGGAAAAAAAATATTTGCCACCAAATAAAATGGCACCTGCTTTTGACAAAAAAAAAAACTAAGGTTTATTCTATAATCAGATGAAAAGATTGGCAAAGTGAATAGATCAGATTGTCCTATTGACTCATTTTCATCACAAATATTTGGAAAGTAATAAATAGAATCAACAGAAAAGCATATATATAATTCATAAAGGTCAGTAAAAAGGCAGGCAAACCTTTTCCAGCTTCTGAGCAAGCTCCTTGAGCTCTTCTTCCGAACGCTTCTTATGGATCACCTTAAGAACCTTAACCAAATGCGCCTGAAGAAACTCCATGCAGTGCTTCTCAAGATCACGGTCAGCGAATGAGGAATCACAACCAAAGGGGCACTTCATGGGCCTCATGGGGCAGACAGTGACGCAGTGCCGATCCATATCCCTCCTGAGCAGCCGCTTGTCGCATCCCTGCTCGCACTGCAGCACCTTGTACAGGCACGCGGCGTCATGGTCCTTCATGCAACGCACCGAGACCTTTGCCCGGCACCCGTCGTTGGGACACACCACCGGCCTGAAGCTGCACTGCTCCTTGTGCTCGGCCAACCGCTCCTCGTTCTCGTACTTCTCGGGGCAGTGGAACTTGGTCTTGAGGTCGACGTTCTTGAGCAGCACCTCGGCGATGGCCTCGCGGCGCTCCAGCGGCCAGAACTTGGTCATCTCCATCTCCTGCACGAAGTCGTCGATCTTGTCGTCGCGGCTGTCGCTGAGCAGCCAGCCGGAGACATGGCCGATGATGTTGCGCTTGGTGCTGCTGAAGTCGTCCATGAAGATGGAGACGATCTCAAAGGGGTCGTCGGGCATCTCCGCCTGGGGCCCGTCCTGGTTCGCCTCCGACTCGATCAGCGCGTCCGCGATGTACGTGTCGCTCCGCTGCGTGATGTAGTCCACCATCTCCTTGCGGAGGTCGACGGCCACCACGGAGGGGTTGCGGAACAGGTCCCCTGTCGTGCCGTCCACGCAGACGGCGGCGAGGCCGGGCAGCAGGATCTGGGCTAGCTTGTGCATCGCCTCCGAGTCGCAGAATGGGCACTGGATCAGCGGCTCTTCGCCTCGCTCCGTGCCGGGATCCGCCACCGGGTGCTCCATCGTCGCGCCTTGGCCGCCGCCTTGTGATCAGAACCTGCAAACAGAAGAAGGTGCCGATTGAGCAGCTTGATTTAGCGGCGTTCTGAAATTTTTCAGATGAATGAACATGTGAGGGAGGGAAGGGGAAGAGAATGCAGAGACATGCATCTGTGGCTCGATCTGTACAATTAGTTTTTGATGAGATGAAACATTCTCTTTTCCGATTCTTGGTGGTGAATTTGGGGGCTCGCAACAAAGAAATGCACAATATTGTAACAAGTGATCCATTCCATCCCATCCCATCCCATCCCGAAAAAGGAAGCTTTGGGTTGGGATAGGGTCGTACCTGTCTCCATCTCAAATCAAAGAAAGTCAAAGGGGCCGGACGGGGGCTAATCCAAATCGAACTGCAGCGCATCCATTCTTGTGGAATGTCAGTTATCCATTGACATTATTAACCGTTTATCGGTTGGTTGTCCTACGGAACATAGCATTGGCAGGTCGGATTAGAGACCGCGCTGACAGAGTACGCTTGCGGCGGGCCGCGCGGGGAGAGAGCCGCGGCGGCCAGGCGGCTAGGGAGGAGAAGCGGAGAACAGCCACCAGGAGACCGGCGATGGATCGGACGGAGGTCGGAGGAACGCAGGGGTGGGGAGGGGAGGGAGGGGAGGGGGTGGGTTACCTACCTGAAGAAGGAGAGAAGAATTCAACTGGCGGCGGGCCGGAGGCGGAGGGCGGCGTCCTGGAGCGGAGCGGAGGGCAGGGGAGACGCAGACACCTTCGGTAGCCCGGACTGGCGCCGGCGTGGATCGGGCCCCGGCGTGTTCTTGGACGCGGGGGGGAGAGGAGAGGAGAGGAGAGGCAGGCAGGCCTGTTGTCTCTGTCTTCTTGTCTGAATGGAGGGAGGAGTCGTGGGAAGCACAACAGAACGGAACAGAGGGTCCCACTCCCGGGACATTTACATTTTTACCATTATAACAAATGGCACTTACCCGAATATCACTCTTAGAATGACATCAACAAATTTAGCATTCTTATTTCACACAACTTTCATTTTTACCACATTTGTCTATGTGGCATGCCACAGCCAGACGACATCTTTGGTGCCCGGTCAAGATCTGAACGCGAAATGTCCTTGCTTGCCCCCTTTGCTTCTCTCTCCCCTCTCTCGACAACCGGGTCCCGTACCTCTTCTCACTGCCATGTGGGGCCCACTCTTCAGCTTCGTCTTCCACCTCCAGCACCAGAGCTTCGCCTCAGCAGCTCGAGTGGCTTGGTCGCAGTAAGGTTGGTCCGGCAAGGCTGGCGGGGCGTTGGTCGCCGGGGTCGGGCGAAGCTCGCCCCGGCAGCTGCTCCGGGCGCTTCTAGCCGATGTCGAAGGCCGTTTTGAGGCCTCGGCGCGGGCGAAGCGCGCCCGGGCGCATGGCGCCCCGGCCGCGTCAAGCACTGCCCGGGCGCCCTAGCCGCAGTCTGCCAGCGCATGGGCGGCGGCGGGGCGGCCCCCGCCGCGGTCGAAGGGCTGCCGGCCTTTGGCCGCGGGCGAAGCGCATCCGCTGGTAAAGACTGCGCCCGGCCGCTGGTAATATGGCGTCGGCCCTTGCCGCTGGGTGAGCTTGGCATCGGGGGTGTAGCCGGCCTCGCTGGGTGGGCTTGCCTTTCCTGTGTGCTTGAGGTAGAGATGAATCTTACAATTGGGGCCCACATGGCGGTGAGAAGAGGTACGGGACCGATTGTCTAAGAGGGAGAGGAGAGGATGAAGGGAAGGGCGCGTTTTTTATAGTACGCTACCACGTTGGCGCTGTGACATGGCATGCCACGCACGCAAAAATGCCAGTTTTTGGCAAAGTTGTAAGATTTCTCTCTTAAGGATGGTAAATCTGTAGGAGCAATTTTAAGAGTGATATTCGGATAAGTGTCATTCGTTATAATGGTAAAAATGTAAATGCCCCCCACTCCCGTGCGGGCCTCTAAGGCTATTCGCAGAGATGCGTTAAAATCCTCCGGTACCCATCCACGACAGACTTTACAGTACAAAAACCTCCTCCGATCGGTGTCTCGTAAATAATCTGATACAAGAACGCATCCGGGATTCCCAGCGAGATACGGGATGTGCGGTACCGGTACTGCATGCCTGCATGTGACAGAGAGACGCCTGCATGCAAGAGACAGTGGGAGAGGAGAGAGGAGAGAGAACGTGGGCCCCACTGTTTTCTTATAAAAAAATGTTATAACTCACAAATCAAAGGACCAAATTACATTCCGATTACACTATTGAATTCGTTTCAATAAATCCTTCAAAACTAGATATCACACGGATATATTTAGATAAAATGGTAAGTGGGTCCTATAATAGATAGAGCATGATATAAAGGATGAATGAGTGTGGAAGAAATAGATATAGAGAAGAGAATCTTGATGACTAGGATGTATAGATAATGAAAATAGAGGATCATGAGTGCGGATAGTCTAAGACCATCCATAAGCGGGTACGGTAAACCCATCCGGTAAGTCGCGTAGCGTATGGAAATCACCCGGCGGCTATTGGAAACGTCTCCCGGTATCTTCCGGAGCTCACCTCGCACGCCAAATGTGGCGTCGTGGCTAGCGCTACGCTCTGTGATCGCGTGGCACGGGCGGGGCCAGGCTCATCCTCCGCTTCGTCGGCGGAGCGTGCGGAGACGCTCGCCCGCCGTGCCTCGACTTCACCGTCGTTCGAGGTCGCCGTTGCTCGAGTCCGCCCCGCCGAGAGGAAGGGAGAGGAAGCGGGGCGGAGCCCGTCCGCCGTTGCAGCTGCCGGAGCCGGAGCCGGAGCCCCGACCCCGGCCCAGTGGAGCCGCCGGAGCCGGAGCGCCCGCTCCGCTGCGTGGCGGCAGCGCGCTGAAGCAGAGGAGATGCCGCGGCGCAGCTCCCTTCCCCGGCGGTCCACACTGCGGTCACACGAGCTCCTCCACCGGCGGCACGGAAGCAAAGGACACGCCGCCCTGGCTGGCTCCTTCCCTGCGGCCTAGGCGCGGGGAGCTCCGCCCCGAGCAGCGCGGCCTCGCCCGGGCGGGCAAGCCGCGTGGGCCGCCCGCCGCGTCCCGCGCGGGCAAGCCGCGTGGGGGCCCACCGCCGCGTCCGGCGGGTGAGCCTCGTGGGCCGCCGCCGCGTCCCGGCAGCAACGCGCCGCGTAAGGCTGCCGCCGCCAGCGTCCGGCGAGCCGCCGCCCGCCTGCAGGCGGCTGAGCTCGGCCAGAGGAGGGGGAGGCACGGTGGAGGGCGCGGGGAGCCGCGTGGGCCGGCCACCACACGCGCTTCGCCGCCGAGAGAGGAAAAGAGGAGCATGGAGGCAGAGGAAGGGGAGAGCCGGCCCACAGACAGAGAAAGAGAGAGAGAGAGAGAGAGAGAGAGAGAGAGGGAATGGAGTGGCCGGCGAGGGGGGTGATTTTATTAATAAAAAACCGAAAAGTGGGTCCCACAGTTGATAGATGATGGTATAGAGTATGGATGGGTGCGGGAGAACGTAATATAGAGGAGAGAATCTCGATGACCAGGACGGAATATTCCGTTTAGAGGATGAATTTAGAGTACTGCGAGTGCGGATAGCCTAACCTTCCTTTCCTTCCACCCCAAATATGGACACGGCCGGCGAGCGGTCAACCGAGCATGCAGCTGCCTGCCCCTCTGCCTACGCCTACGCCTACGTGGAGGAGGAGGAGGAGGAGGAGGACGCGGTGCTCTGTTTTTATTTTTATTTATTCTCGCTCCGTGCCGGAATCCGCCACCGGGTGCTCCATCCCACCTTGTGATCAATCAGAACCTGCATATGGATGGGTTAGCGATCTGAATTTTTTAGATGAACATGTACATGTGAGGGAGAATGCAGGGATACACATATGTGGCAGGCTCAATCTCTGCAATTAGTTTTTCTGATGAAGCATTTTTTTTCCGGTTCTAGGTGGTGGATTTGGGGGCTTGCAACAAAGAAATGGACAGCATTGTAACAAACTGGCAAAGGTGGAGTGGATCCATAATCCATTCCATCCCATCCTATCCCGAAAAAGGAAGCTTTTGGTTCGGATCGAGTCTGGCTGTTTCCATCAAATCAAATCAAAGAAAGTCAAAGGGGCCGGCCGGGGGCCTAATCTAGGACGAACTGCAGCACATACATTCTTTGGAATGTTACTTATCCATTGACATTATTAACACTTTATTGGTTGGTCGCCCCACGGACCATAGCATTGGCGAGTTGGACTAGAGACCCTGGCCGACAGAGCACGCCGGGCGGGCCGCTGGGGAGAGAGAGCCGCTGCCAAGCGGGGCTGGCTAGTCGCGGACGAGGCGGGAAGAAACGCCGTCCGCTTCTCTGGCCGAGGAGAGGAATCCGCGGAGGAGAGAATCGAGAACACCCACCACCAGGCCGCCATCAACGGATCGGAGGTTGGAGCAACGCAGGCGGGGCGGGGAGGGGAGGGGAGGAGGGGGGGTGCTCGCTTCCGCATAACGAATCGAGGAAGGAGAGAAGAAATCAACCGGCGGCGGTGGGTGGGAGGGCGGCGTCCAGGAGCGGAGCGGAGGGGAGATGAGGACACCTTCGGCAGCCCGGATTGGGGCCCGCACGGGGAGAGGAAGGGGAGAGGAGAGAGGCAGGCAGGCCCGTCTCTGTCTTGTCTGAATGGAGGAGTGGTGGGACGCAGAACAGAGGGTCCCAGGCAGGCTTCCTTCCACCCCAAATACGGACACGGCCGGCGAGCGGTCAACCGAGCATGCAGCTGCCTGCCCCTCTGCCTACGCCTACGCCTACGTGGAGGAGGAGGAGGACGTGGTGCTCTGTTTTTATTTTTATTTATTCTCGCTCCATGCCGGGATCCGCCACCGGGTGCTCCATCCCACCTTGTGATCAATCAGAACCTTCATATGGATGGGTTAGCGATCTGAATTTTTCAGATGAACATGTACATGTGAGGGAGAATGCAGGGATACATATATGTGGCAGGCTCAATCTCTGCAATTAGTTTTTCTGATGAAGTTTTTTTTCGGTTCTAGGTGGTGGATTTGGGGGCTCGCAACAAAGAAATGGACAGCATTGTAACAAACTAGCAAAGGTGGAGTGGATCCATAATCCATTCCATCCCATCCCATCCCGAAAAAGGAAGCTTTTGGTTCGAATCGAGTCTGGCTGTTTCCATCAAATCAAATCAAAGAAAGTCAAAGGGGCCGGCCGGGGGGCTAATCCGAGACGAACTGCAGCGCATTCATTCTTTGGAATGTTACTTATCCATTGACATTATTAACACTTTATTGGTTGGTCGTCCTACGGACCATAGCATTGGCAGGTTGGACTAGAGACCGCACTGACAGAGCACGCCGGCGGGCCGCACGGGGAGAGAGCCTCCGCGGCCGGCTAGTCGCGGACGAGGCGGGAAGGAACGTACGCTTCTGTCGAGGAGAGGAATCCGCGGAGGAGAATCGGAGAACACCCACCACCAGGCCGCCATCGACGGATCGGAGGCCGGAGCAACGCAGGCAGGGCAGGGAGGGAGGGAGGGAGGGGGGGGGGTGCGTTCCGTTCCGCATTACACGTACCTGAGGAAGGAGAGAAGAAATCAACCGGCGACGGCGGGTGGGAGGGCGGCGTCCAGGAGTGGAGTGGAGGGGAGACGAGGACACCTTCGGCAGCCTAGATTGGGGCTGGCACTGGGAGAGGAAGGGGAGAGGAGAGGAGAGGAGACAGGCAGGCAGGCCTGTCTCTGTCTTGTTTGAATGGAGGAGTCGTGGGACGCAGAACAGAGGGTCCCAGGCAGGCTTCCTTCCACCCCAAATACGGACACGGCCGGCGAGCGGTCAACCGAGCATGCAGCTGCCTGCCCCTCTGCCTACGCCTACGCCTACGTGGAGGAGGAGGAGGACGCGGTGCTCTGTTTTTATTTTTATTTATTCAAAAAGAAGGAGAACCCGTGGGCTTCCCTTCAAATCAAACCCAAGCCAAATCCAGTTTTGTTGTAGTTTAAAATGAGCAGCATAAGTTCTCTCACCTGACATCAATTGTGACTATATCAACAATAATAACTCGGTAGAATCCCGGAATGCATGGATCAAAGAGCACAAAGATCTTCCTATATATGCTCTAGCTAATGCTATTAGGGAGAAGACACCCAAGTTGTTTGCCAAGAGAAGGGTTATATCTAAAACTTTTAAGGGTGTTATACTCCCAGCTGTTTTTCATTGGTTGAATGCTGCATCAAAAGGATTAACTCACATGTCTGTCATCACTAAAGGGGACCAGAATCAAGCAGAGGTCTCTAAGGTGAACAGGGATTAAGAGGTCAGAAGACCTATTGTCTACCTAGAAGACAAAATATGCACTTGTAACTTGTAAGGGAGCAGCAGATCAGTGGGAAGCCCTGCCAACATGCATTGACGGTCATCACCATAGAGAGGCAAGCAAACATGGAACAGTATATAGACATGGTCTTCTCAGTTCAGAAATTTCAAGCTGCATATGTTGGAATAATAAATAATTTATTATTATTATTAATTAATTATTATTATATTATAATAATAATATAATAATAACTCTACAAATTGAAACAAACCCCGGCGGTCAAGTTGTACACGTCACCGCAAATATTTTCACCGTACGATCTCAGATTAACGGCCATACTCCATCGCACATAGCCAGCCCAAAATATCTTTTACCCGTGCAGCAAAAAGCATCCAATCTTACTATTACTAATTAGAGGCCCCAACGGAGCCACCACGTTAATTCTCACCGGATGCACTAGAAAAAAAAGCTAAATAGTAGAAATTCTCACATTAATTAGAAACATCTAACCGTCAAATCTATAGACATTACCGATCGGTAATCATTAGATCTACTTTATTTTCTAGAAAATTATCCACCTTTGCCATTATTATTAAAATAAAAGAAATAAATCTATTATTATTATAAAACCTACATATAACGAGAAAGAAGGACAAGATATAAATCTGTTATTTCCCTACCAGCCGGAAGAAGAAAGAGGACGCCGCCGCCTCAAGACGGCTCCACGCGGCACCGGCCGCCGGGCAACTGATTTGTGGTTGCCGGACCGAGAGCAAGCAAACGGAGGACAAAGCCAACATGTACAGCAGCGCAGGCAAGGTGCATCTCTACACCGTACCGTGCGCGCTGTCTGCGGGAGAAATCCGGTCTCCTATACTCATCTCGTGGAGATGCACCGGGGAGGCACAGCACACGGATTCTACGTTGGTGGACGATCGATCGCAGCAGTAGTAGTGCCGCAGTACTACGTGTAGTGCACGTTGCCTGCACTTTCCGATCTATCGAAGGGGACGTCGGCAGCCGACAGGTGCGATCTACCAATGCAAGTTGAAGGACGGGCAGCAAACCTAGCTGTAGCGAGCGAGATGCATGGCAGGACTTGTGGCGTTGTGCTGCGCCATCGTCTAGGACACGAGCAGCCGTCTCGCTCTTGGACTCGATGCAGCCGAGCCACCGTTCGTACCTAGATCAGGAGATAGATGCCTTCTAGGGCCGGCCTCAAATCTACAACATCACCGAGAGGCTACCGTCAAACACATCAGCACCAGCAGTGAGGATCTTATATAACCTGGGTGCAAGAGGAAGGTAGGCAGGCTCTTCTCTTTGTCAACAAAAACGCCTCATCTGACATTGACCACAACTTTGATGGCCACGGATGCACACAGGCCGGCTGCACGGGGACGCCAGGCCTCGCTTCTCCGCCAACAGGTACAAAGCTTGCTGATCGGAAGTGGAAGATTGGAGCGAACGCATTTATCAGCAGCACCAACTGCAGCACTTGATTGTACAAATGGAGAAAGTCGTGCACAGGCCACTGGTGGCACAAGATCCGGTATTCATGACGTCTACATGAACGCTGGCAGCGACTACACCTATAGACGAAAAGTATAGGTATAGCCATCTTGCTTGATCACATAATTATAATTTAATTTATCTCCTGCAGTGTATATGTTATGATCCTTATTGATCATTAGGCATAATTTTTATTTTTATTTTGATGTCTTTGGATTACTTCGCACAAATATGTTTTGATATAATCTTTATTGACCATCGCGTATAATTTTTTATCAATTTAATAATAATATTGTCACTGAATTACTTCAAATTACATGCTAATGACGCCAAAAACATTAGGTGACCATGATCCGTTGAGCTATCAGTAAAGCCTCTATGGAAAAATTCAAACCTCACAATTATAAGAGATAATTAAACTAATAAATAATTTTTTTATAAGTTAATCATTATGAAAGATAATGCTTTGACCCCTAAGTTTGCATACAAATTACCCATACATGACATTATAATAGACAATGTAAAGTGATATATACTAATATAATATGTACCTAAATTATCCACCTCAATTATTAAAAAAATAGAGAAAACAACCACAATTTAAACTTACGTTAGTATAAATATTTATTCTATAAGCTTATTAAACATGGAAATATATCCACTTTAAGTTATATTAAATATATCCACTTTAAGTTATATTAACACTCATGACAATAAATTTCGTAATGAAAAAGAAGAGTTTTTTGTACGCTTTTATGTTTATTTATTTTTGGCTAAAGGCATATGGTGCAAAAACAACTAATCGTAGAAATTATAACTCATGAAATCGGTAGAAATAAAAAAGATAGATTCCAAAATTCTTATAAGAATCTAAAACATTTTTCCATCAAATTGGTAGACTATAATCACAACTCTAAATATAGCAGTTGTATATGAGGAATTAATAGGCTTAGAATTTGGGGAAAAAGAATCAAAATTTTGGTTCATATCGTAAAAATATAAATTGCAGCTAAAATCATCATAGTTTAAGCCAATGTTTCAACTAAATGTATATTAGAGACACACAAAGGTGCTATGTAGGAAACGTATGCATATGGATGGAAAAAAAAACATATAAATCAATGTTTGACAAATTAACAAAAGAAAAGATATTTAGTATAAGTAATTCTTATTAGTTAGTGTCTCATATGATTCTAACCCATGAGCGAGCTCAGGTTGTATATGAGGAATTAACAAGCTTAAAATTTGGGGGGAAAAATCAAAATTTTGGTTCATGTAATCAAAATATGGACTGCAACTAAAATTATTATAGCTTAAGCAAATATTTCAACTAAATGCATAATGGAGATACACATAGGCGCTCTGTAAAAAACCATATGGATATGGATAAAGATTATCACAATTGAATATAGAATATAGAGTACTATTATTTAAGAACATTAATGAAGAGAAAAAGATATTTAATATAAGTAGTTCTTATTAGTTAGTGTTTCATAAGATTCTAACCCGTGCGAAAGCACGGGTTGGTGAACTAGTTCAAATAATGCAAATTATATCTGTATATTACAGTTTTCACCCCAACAATACTGTAGGCATTACAACCAGTGTTAGGAAGAACATGTTAGTTTTACATGCATACAACGGTGGAAGCATACTTCAAACTTCTTTCTTTGGCAGCAGCTACCGTGCGTTCATCGTGGTGAACCATGAGTGCTTGAGCGCGGCAGCTGCCGTGAGCCGCTTGTCGGGGTTGCAATTGAGCAGGCCGCTGAGTACCTCGAATCCTTCCTTGGATAGCTTCGTCTCCGGGAACACCTCGCGCAGTAGGTTGCGCTGCTTCACGTATAGCTCCGGCATCATCTGGACCAGGTCGGCGAACGGCGTGGACGAGAACCATGGCCACGTCGCTTCATCTGGCACGCCGAGGATGTCAATGACCGCGGCGAGCTGGCCTTCTTTTTCTCGATCGTGCCATGGCACGTTTTTCATTAAGCAGAAGAAGAGTTTTTTTTTGTTACACAACGACCTGGTTACGGTAACGAAGGTTACCGATCTCCAGTTTCCTAGCACACACCTCGCACGCGATTGTAATTACATACAACAATATGCGACAGAAAGGCTAAAGCATCACGCACGAGGCCTAATCCACCTCGGCGTCCAACCCAGCCAAATTGAGTCCCATGGCCATGGGGTCAAAATCTCCCGAGAAGAGAAACTGCAGGGCCTCGTGCTTGCCCGCGGACAGTGGAGCCTTGAAGATGTCCTTGTACTTTTGCACGACCTCAGGGTCGACGGAGGCCCTATCGACTTCAATCCCAAGCTTCTGCATGAGCACCGACTGCGCCTGCTTGGTGGCGTTTGCCGCGCGTGGCCGAGCCGCAATCCGTTCGCTCCGCCGAAGAGTGTGGAAAGACACTGGTGTTCTGCTGCGCCTAAGCCTTGGTG